>NW_020769871.1:0-36655 GCF_900518735.1 Pseudonaja textilis
CTATTTTCAATTTTAATATCAACAATAATTTTCTTTCCCCCTAGTCTATTTGCTTTCCTAAAATCAGTTGTAAAGTTTCTATCTATCCTCCTCAGAGTGAAACAATCTTCATAATAGGTTTTCTCCCTGGTATTTTGAAAATTTGGTTTCTCCCTCGTATTTTGAAAATTTGGATTCTGAAGTGGTGGTAGGAGAGCCCTGCATATCTTAGCTAAGTGCCCATTCTTTTGACATGTCAGACAAACTGTATTCCTAAATTTACAAACCTGTCTAAGGTGGTTTCCCCCACACTCTAAACAAAAAGGTTTTGCCTGGTGAGGTTTGGTTTCTTCAGACCACTTTCATGCCATAGGTGCCCTAAGGCAATTAATATCTTGGTCAAAATCTATGTTATCTTCAATTTCACTCTGTTCCATATGCACAGACTGGTTCCCTTGAACTGTACTAGTATCAACAGAGTATTTCTATATTTCAGCAGCCGATTGATTTGACAGCTCATACATTTGAGCCTCATCAGTTGTTTGCTGTAGAGTGAGATCTGGTTTAGCTTATAGATGATGCTGAAGTCAAAGGTCTTTAACCCCACTAATTGGTCCAAAATGATATCTTTTAAATCCCTGAAGCCACAATGCTGAGCTGCTTTCTTCAAAGCAGCCACATACCTGCTTATATTTTCACCTTCATCCTGGTAACACCTATGAAAAGCATGTCTTCTAACTATTCTGGATGGATTGGGAGCATAATGGCCTCCCAGAATTGTTAAAATGGTTTCCCAGGTTACCTGTCTGAGGAGACAGAAGTGCAGCCACTGTGTCAAACACTTCAGTGCCACAAAAACTAAAAAAAAAAAAAAAACACCACTTTTTCCCTCTCAGCGGAGATGTCTCACAAATTGTTTGCCTTAATAAAACATTCAAATCTGTCAATATAAGACTCCCATGTATCAGTTCCCAACTGATATGTGGCAAAGGAGAGTGCCGTTGCCCTTTTAGCAATGGACAGCTCTAAGTGACTTCAGCTCTGAGTAGTTCAGCTAACAAGTGACTTCAGCTAACAGCTCCTGAATCTCTCAACTGGCTGTCTCCCTTCTCTTCCCCACCTTTGTCATCAATATTAAATTCAGTGGGAATTACTGAGACAGACCAGCAGATTCAGGGTAACGCTTTTATCAACATGCTAACAAGGGTAAATGTCAAACCCCATGCTAACACAGCAGCTGACAGGCGACAGCTGACCGCAACTGACAGCACTCTTTATATAGCCCGCTATCAGATGTGGTACCAAACAGCTGTCGTGCTGCCTCCTGCTCATTCCTCGGACTAGGCAGGGAACTCTAAAACACAACAATGGGTGCTCCATCATTGGAAGCTTTCAAGAAGAGACTAAAAAAGCCACTTGTCTGGAATGGTATAGGGCAGGGTTATAAGAGGTGCTATTGATGTTGAAGCTATCTTCAACTGCTTATGTTTGCAATATCCTGAAGGCTTCCTAACTGCTCACTCTTGTGACATAAAACACACTGATAGGAGGAATTACCTAATTTGCAAGTTTATTAACTATGGAGCCAGGAGATGTTGAAGATCATTGGACATTACTCTGGTATAGGAAGGGAAGTATTCCTGGCCAAAGACAAGGCTCTCATAATCCAACCGGATAATAATCCAATCAGAGCCTTCTAGCTTGCCCATGAGATAGAGACATACTGCTTTTCTACTATTGTTCTTCTGCAAAATATATTTGAAATCAATAAAAGATAATGCATTCCCACACATTGCTTGGCTACTTCTTGTCTAAATAAGTTTATAGACATTAAAATGTTTCTAAGAGAATTTGACTGCAAGCCTCATTTCGTCAATATCAAATATTTCTTTTTTATATCCCAGAAGCAAGCCTTCCCTCCTTTCATTGAATGAGAGCAATAAAGAAAAACTTCTGGAATTTTTTTTTAGTATAGTTCTATATTTGACCTTAAACTATTCCTTTAAATTCAGGCAATGTTCCACTATTCTCCATATTCCCTTAATTTGGATTAAAAACTCTTTTACAAACAGTCATGCATGATAGGCCTGTTAAAACCTGTAACATATTCTCTACTGATGATTTTCAGAATATGAGCAGCCAATGTAGTGCTATCTATCAAAAGAATATATAAATCGTGAGTAAACCTAGAGATTAATTGAGAATAAGGGATCAAAATATTCAGTGAGAAATCAACATATTCAGAGCCACTAAATATAATCTCACTATAAGGAAAGAAGATAACTCAATGGGAAACTGTTTTGGCTGCAATACCAGACAGTTATCATGAACACATAACAGCAATATTTCATCTATTATCTGTAGTGACATTTTGTTGCTGAAAAAAGGCTATTTCTAGTTGTTCTACATTTTTGCATTTAGTACATATATATTTGCCATACCTTAAAAACATTCCAAAATGGTAAACACAATTGAAAAGAAAAAAACAATATGTTAAATATATATAAAAAATTAAACTTATATCATACTAGAACAGTAAATAAAAGCATACAATCAACGGTTATGTCAGATGGTGCTTCATTTAAAATCCAAGAAAGAAATACTTAGACTCCATTAATTAGAGAAAAGATATCTTTTACGGGAAATCAAGTGAGAGCAACAAAAGAATTCTGAATCTGAGAAAATGAGCACGTAAATCACATATACAAAGTGATGGCAAGGTTCCCACCCCCAATAGTTCAATTGGCTCATCCAATTAAAAGTTGTGTATAGCATCATGTGGGCATCTCCATGTGGTGATGAGGCCTCTGTCCGTTGACCTTGGCATATTTTGATAAAGACTTGCGGTTGCATAGGATAGAAGCCTAAGCAAGAAACTCCCCCCACAACTTATACAGTTATGTTTTGTGAAACCTCCACTTCGCTTCCCATAATCATGTCCCCCCTCCTCCTGCGGCTTTGCTCCGCATTAGGAGGGCTTCTCATTGAGTCCAATGCATCAAGAAAGACACCAAGCCGGTTCAGTCTTGGATGAGCAGCCCCGAGCACGCGCTCAGGGAAGCCCTTTTATTGAACACAAAACGTCACAAAAGAGAGTTCAGCCTACTTTACATGTTAAAAGGGTTGGGGGTCTCAGTGGATATATTGTAGCACCCAATCACAGTGCTTAAGGGATACAAAATAACCAATCCGCGCCTGCAGTCCAGCCAGTAGCCCAAGGTGGGCAGCATCCTTTTGTTCCTGATACCTGCTTTCAGCCTACGTGAGGCCTTGCAGGTATCGAAGACTCCTTTGCCTACGTGAGGCTTTGGCATATGCCCAGGCTGTTAGATGTGGATTCGCTGCTGCATCCTCCCCCGTTACTTATGACAACTGAAAGATGCAAAGCAAAGGAAGAAAATCTTGAAGGCTGACATCCCCCCCCCGAAAAAGAGGCATTAGTCCTAAAAAGAGAAAAAATAAAAGATAAAAGAATAATACACATATAACATTATAATACTAAAGTTCAGGTTTATCAGGATATTTCGTACAAAATGCCTTGACAAGCTTAGGAGCTCAAACATCCTTCTCATTCACCCATTCAGAATGGGAAGTAGGAAAATGTTTCCAAACAACTAAATATTGGAGTTGACCTCTTTGTTTCCTAGAATCCAAGATTTCTTTAACTTCAAAATGTTGCTCACCTTCAGTTAGCAAAGGCACTGGCTGATCAACCTGAGCTGGTCTCAGGTCGGAGGTATGTTCAAGTTTTAACAAACTAACATGAAAGACAGGGTGGATTTGTTGAAGGTTTTGGGTAATTGCAGTTGGACTGCTACAGGATTCACAATTTGTTCAATTGGAAAAGGTCCAACATACTTAGGTCCAAGCTTTTTTGACTTTTGAGTAGTCTGCAAATATCTGGTGGATAGGAAGACTTTGTCACCCACTTTATATGTTTTTTGTGGAGTTCTCCTTTTATCTGCAAATTTTTTATGAGCTTGATGAGCATCATCTAATGCTTTATGAGTAATTGTCCAGGTAAGCTGGAGTTGGGTTATCCACTCATTTGGTGACTGAATGTTAGATTTCTCCTGTGGAAGCTTGGGTATAGGTACAAAGTCTTGTCCCGAAGCCACTTTAAATGGAGTAAACCCAGTACTATGTACCAAATTGTTATATGCCACCTCAGCAAATGGCAATATGTCAGCCCAATCATCTTGCTGATAATTTATATAACATCTAAGATACTGTTCCAATACAGAATTAGTTCTCTCACAAACCCCATTGGTTTGTGGGTGGTGGATGGAGCTTAAGCCATGGCGGAGCCCAATAATTTCAGGAACTCCTTCCAAAAGTTTGAGGTAAACTGGACACCCCATCTTAGATTATGCATTCAGGAACACCATGTAACCTGTAGATATGTAAAATAAACAGTTTAGCCAAGGTTTTTGCAGATGGGATCTTTGCACACAGTATAAAGTGTACCTGTTTGGAAAACAAATCTGTTACTACCCAAATAACTGTATTTCCCCCACTTTCAGGTAATTCCACAATAAAATCCATAGAAATTTCTTTCCATGGGGCAGTTGGCCTAGCCACATTTTGTAGCAAGCCTGCTGGTTTACCAGGCAGCCATTTGGCTGAGGCAAAGATAGGACAATAAGCCACATAAGCCTCTGTGTCTTTTTTCAAGGTAGGCCACCAACCAATTGCCTTTTAACCAAGTGTAAAGTTTTCATGAATCCAAAATGTCCAGCAACTTTAGAGTCATGAACTTGCTGTAATATTTGGTTTCTCAACTTTTCCGGAACATATAATTTGGCCCCCACCCATGCCAATCCATCTTTAACTGTACAGTTATTTGAGTGAGTCAAGAACCAATCATCAAGTTTCAGAGCTTCTTTGAATTGGGAAGATAAATCATTTGATAATTCAACTTCCTTCTTTTTCTGGGCTCTGGTAACCACTGGAGCCACCAACTGTTTGGTGGGGACAATAGGCCGAATCACTTCTGGGTGGGCACTATTATATTGAGGTAATCTAGATAAAGCATCCGCCATGAAGTCTCCCCCCCACCCGGAATGTATTTCAATGAAAAAAAAAGTGTTTGAAGTACTGCGCCCAACGAACTTACTTGGGAGATAGTTTATGAGGCATTTTTAAAGCTTCCAAATTTTTATGATCTGTCCACACCTCAAAAGGGTGTTTTGCCCCTTCTAGAAAATGCCTCCAGGTTAACAGAGCCTAGCAAACTGCAAAAGCTTCTTTTCCCAGGTGGCCCATCTTCTTTCGGTCTCAGTTAGTTTACAGGAAGTATATGCACATGGTTGCAGAGTCCCCGTCTCGTTTGCTTGTAGTAACACTGCCCCAACTGTTACGTCACTCTCATCGGCTTGGATTACAAAAGGGGCATCTGTGTCTGGGTGCTTGAGCACTGGCTCAGCAGCAAACAGTTATTTCAGCTTCTCAAAAGCATCTTGGCACTTCACTCCAGGGGTTTACTAGGTTTCAGTTTCAATTCTCCTTTGGTTTTTAGGAGATTCATAATAGGCAGTGCAATCTTTGCAAGAGCAGGGATAAACTGATGGTAAAAATTAGCAAATCCTAAGAAACGTTGCAGTTGTTTCCTGGTGCGGGAGGGTCCCATTCCAAAACAGCATGAACTTTCCCCAGATCCACTTTTATGCTGTCATGGGATATGCGATAGCCTAAATAGTCAATTTTCTCCTGGTGGAATTCACATTTGGATAACTTCACATACAGTTCAGCAGCTCAAAGTTTTTCCAGAACTGAACACACTAGTTTCACATGTTCCTCATGAGTCTCCATATAGATAAGAATATCATCAAGATAAACCAACACTCCTTTGATTAATGTTCATGCAACACCTGATTTATCATTTGTATGAATACTGCAGGGCCCCCCTGTAGGCTGAACGGAAGAACGTTGAATTGGAAATATCCCTTTGGGCAGTTAAAAGCAGTTTTCCATTCATCCCCTTCCTTAATTCAAACTCGATGGTAAGCTTCTCTCAGGTCGAGTTTTGTAAACAATTTTCTTTGGCTAAGTGGGCCAACATATCCTTTATCGAGGGGAGGGGGTACACATTCTCTACCGAAATAGCATTGAGGTTTCTATAGTCAACACACAAACACAGAGAGCCATCTTTCTTCTCACGGAATAATACTGGGGCTGCTACTCGGGGCCTAGCATGTTGGATGAAACCATGTTCCAAATTTTTATCAATAAATGACTGCAGCTCTTCTAGCTCCTGCAGTGTCATCGAGTACAGTTTCAGTTTTGGGAGTCCTGGCAAAATTTCAATACTGCAATCTGTTGAGCGATGGAGGGGGGAGCTCGTCCAAGACCTTCTCACTGAACGCCTCCTTTAAGTCCCCAAATTCCTCTGGAATTTTCTCCTCCCCACTCAGATTCTTGGTGCCAGTGGAGGCCTGTTCTGTGGGATTCTCAGGTTTCAGTTGAGATTGCCCCTCCCCTTCTGGGGGTTGGTCAGTACGTACGTGCAATGATCCTCTCCTTCAGTTAACATGGGGTTCCATTTCTGGAGCCAGGGCAAACCCAGTATTAGGAGGCGCTCCATCCCAGGAGCCACAATAAAGCACAAAGTCTCTCTATGCTTTCCCATTGTCATTTCTATTGGTTTCATTATGAAATGTGCAGGGCCACCCCCAGCTACTGATCCATCCAGTTGGCAAAAGGCTATGGGCATTTTTAAAATCTTTAGCCTTAAGCCCATTTTCTCTACTACCTCTGAGCTGATTACCACCTTGTGCACCCAGAGTCTAACAAGGCCAACATTTCCCCTTTGGCTCCCAACATGGGTACCCTTAATCTCACTGGAATGGTCATAGGGCCCTTGTTTGGGCTTACCAGTGAGTCATCTTCTGATTCTCTTCAGAAGAGGTTGGATTTCCCAGCTCCTCTCTTTTTGGAGGGGTGATCTCTACAACCTCCTCCACTTTAAGTGCCATTTCATGAGGCTTTGCTGGAGGTTTTTCAGGGTTTCTTCCTCCTCCTGGTGCCCCCTGTGGCTCCAGCTTGCCATGGCAGTCTGCAGCCCAGTGATTTTCCTTCCCACATTGGAAGCATGCAATGGTTTTGGGTTTTGCCGCCATCCCTCCCTTTTGAGGTTTTAAGGCTTCTCAAGGGCTGGTGGAGAAGGACTTGCTCCAACCAAGCCCCCCCCCCACACACAGCATCTGTTTCAGGTCAGATCAATTTCCACCTCTGCTGCCAGCATGTACCACAGCTGAAGCTCACTGGGGTCTCTTTTGGCAATACAGCTTTGATAAACATCTTTATTCAAATCATCTTTAAAAACTTCTATCAGGGCTCCCTGGGACCAGCCTCGAGTATGGCATACCAGCTCTCTAAATTCCTGGGTGTAATCGGCAACTGTCTGTGCCCCAATTTATGGTTTTCATCCTAATTCTAGCCTTACGTTCAGCTAATGTACCTTCAAATCTGGCATGCAGTGCTGTCATGAACAGGTTACAATTCAACAGTTGGGGAGCATTATCATTATGCAAAGTCACCATCCAGTTTGCAGCTGTTCCCTCCAGAGCCCTGGTCACACATCTAACTTTGGCTGCTTCCGAGGAAAAATCCTCCCCATATTGCTCCATATGGTTCCAGATTTGTGCTAGGAATAATCCTAACTCCTTGGGATCTCCTCCATATTTTATTTCCAACAGAGGCACCTTTGAAATTCTACACCTTCTGGCAATTGCTCCCCCTGCCAAGAGCCCCTGGGCTGCTGCTGCCTGTTGCTGATGCCAGTTGATTTATGGGGGTAGCTGCTCTGGTTCTTCAGGCTGGGGTTACCTCCCTATCTTCCCCCTCATACCTTTGATCAGTCTGAGTTACTCCAACAGCTTAATTTAGAAGATGCAGGGCTTGAGTTAGTAAAAAAATCCCTCTTTCCTTCTCTTGGCTCTTCTCTTCCATGCCAGTGGGTAGTGGTCACTCCTGGAGGAGACTTTTCTTCGGGATCTTTCCAGCCGACTCCCAGGGACCATTTGAGCTTTACAGCTGGTTTTTTGCCAAGACTTAATTCTGCTAATAAGTCGGCTTCCCCTGCCACCTCTAACAACAGGGAATTTGGTCCTCCAGTTGCTCCCAGGTCTTCTTGGTCACTGGCTGGATTAGACATTGTGTTCAAACCCACTCAGAAGAAAGTTTGTTAATTCTCCAGGTAGGCTGGTAAACTGAGATTCAGAATAATGTCAGATGGTGCTTCATTCAAAATCCAAGAAAGAAATACTTAGACTCCATTACTTAAAGAAAAGATATCTTTTACTGGAAATCAAATGGTAGCAACAAAAGAATTCTGAATCTGAGAAAATGAGTGCGTAAATCACATATACATAGTGATGGCAATATTCTCCCACCCCCAATAGTTGAATTGGCTCATCCAATTAAAAGTTGTGTATAGCATCATGTGGGCATCTCCAGGTGGTGATGAGGCCTCTGTCTGTTGACCTTGGCATATTTTGATAAACAGTTGTGGTTGTGCATAGCATAGGATAGAAGCCTAAGCAAGTAACTTCCTCCCCCAACTTATACAGTTCTGTTTTGTGAAACCTCCAGTTCAGTTCCAATAATCATGTCCCCCCCTTCCCCCGTTATTTATGAAAGCTGAAAGATGCAAAGCAAAGGAAAAAAATCTTGAAGGCTGACAAGTTTATTGAAAATGTGAAGAGTTGAGATGTAAAGTTGGTCTTCAGAGACATGGGGAAAATAGGCTATAGATGTATGCCTTGTATCAGAAGGCAGAGCTTTTCAAAATGGAATGACTTATTTAATAAAAGATAATGCTGATTATTATGTCAACAATCTATTTTAACAATTTCTTAAAGCAGTAACTGTGAGAAAGATCACTTAAATATGAGCCAGCAGCATGGCAGCAGCCAAAAAACCAATACAATCCTAAGTTGCATTAAATAAAATCAATATCCCATGAAGCATTAGTGTTGCTTTATAAAGCCTTAGTAAGACCACACTTAGAATACTGCTTACAGTTTTGGTCATCATATTATAAAAAAGATGTTCAGAGTCTAGAAAGAGTGCAGAAAAGGGACACAAAGATAATTGGGGGACTAGGTACTAAAACATATGAAGGTTTACAGGCAGGAGTGGGATTCTACCGGTTCTATAGAACCAGTTGTTATGATTCTACACAGTTTGGAGAACCGGTAAATCACATTACTGGCTGGCCCCACCCCTCTCTGCCTGCCCCCCTGCCTCACCCTGTCAGTCCTTGTCACATATGTGCGGCATCACTTACAACCTGCTTTTGCCCTCAGCAAGGCCAACTATTGCTGCCTGTCTTGCGCCGTGGCCCTGCTTGTGTGAGTGAGGCCCTGCAAGTTCTGGAGCCCAGTTGCCTATCTGCCACTGTCTTTCCCCCCACCCCACTTGCCTTTTTCTGCCACCCCCTGCCGTCTGACTTCAAAGCCCCTGAGGCCATCTGAGCTGGGAGCCATTGCTCCCAGGCTTCTGTTCACCCATGCTTGGTTGCCACCTCTTCACCTTGCCGGAAGTAGCTGGCTATTCCCCTCACCTTCCTCTCCCTTGCCTGGCCTGAGAAGGTAAGGGCGACAGTGGGGAGTAGTGAAGCAGCCAGGTCCCTATCTTCCTCTCTCTCTCGCCCCACCCTCTCTGTTTGTGTCTCTGAAAGCCATGGATGGGCTGAGCCAGTCTTTGTTCCTCAAGCATGGGGAGATGTTCCTCAAGCAATTGCCAAAGCACAAAAAAAAAAAAAAACAGTGGGCGGAGGGGGGTGACTGCTTACCCGGATCTCAGCTGCTCCAGGCCATCCAAACTCAAAGCCCCTTGGGCTGGCTGAGCTGTGAGCCAACACTCCCAGGCTTCTACTTGCCTGTACTTGGTTGCTGCCTCTTCACCTCACCCGAAGAAGCTGACCCTGCCCCTCACCCTCCCCTCTCTCGCCTGGCCTGAGAAGGTAGGGGTGATGGCAGAGAATAGCGAAGTGGTAGGGTCCCTATCTTCCTCTCTCTCTCCCCCCCTCTGTCACTCTCTCAAAGCCATGGATGGGCCAAGCCAGCAAGCTCTTCTTGGCACTTTTCACTCCTCAAGCACGAGGAGACCCTCCTCAAGCAAGTACCAAAGCACAGAAAAACCAGGTGCGGGGTGGGTCGCTGCTCGCTTGGATCTCGGCCACTCCAGACCGTCCAACCTCAAAGCCCTCGGTCTGGCTGAGCTGGGAGCCACCGCTCCCAGGCTTCTACTCGCCTCTGCTTGGTTGCTGCCTCTTCAACTTTCCTGAAGTGGCTGGCCCCACCCATCACCCTCCCCTCCCTCGCCTGACCTGAGAAGGTAAGGGCGACGGTGGGGGATAACAAAGTGGCAAGGTCCCTATCTTCCCCTCTCTCTTCCCCTCTCTCTTCCCCTCTCTCTCACAGTCATGTGACCACCAAGCCATGCCCAGCCAGCAAGCCACCGCCACAAATTAAGCCATGCCTACAGAACCAGTTGTTAAGAAATTTGAATCCCATCCCTGTTTATAGGAATTGGTGTTGTCTAGTCTAGTCTAGTGAAAAGAAAAAAATGGGAAGGCATGATAGCAATTTTCCAATATTTGAAGGGCTCCTACAAAGATGAGGGAAGTCAAATTATTTTCCAAAGCGCCAGGAGGCAAGACAGGAAACAATGGATGAACATATAAGAATATATAAGCCTCTCCAGAGATAAAAGTGAGATGTACTTTTTGATGACCTACAAGTGAAGAGCCAAAGATTATTTGAGATTTGTCCATAGAATCACCAAATAGAAGGATATTGTACAGTGGTGGGATTCAATTTTTTTTTACTACTGATTCTGTGGGCATGGCTTGGTGGGTGTGGCAGGTGAAGGATAGTGTAAAATCTCCTGTCAGAGGTGACATTTGCTGGTTCTCTGAACTACTCAAAATTTCTGCTACCAGTTCTCCAGAACTGGTCAGAACCTGCTGAATACCATCTCTGATGTTGTAGTCCAGGTAAATTTGATGTTAGAACACAAAAAAAGGACACAAGGAGTAGGAAGAGGAGGAGATCTGAAAGGGCTGATGAAAAGAAATGGAATAATAGTTCACCCCAAAGTAGACCTTACCCATAGTTAACAATAATCAAACTACTTTAGTTACTTAAGAACTTCTGACCTGAAGATTTGCCTATTGTCTTCATAATTTTAATTTGATTACAAGATGGAAATGAAATGTATACTTTGGAGGGGAGCATTTTATTAGAAATAATATGTTTCTAAAACACATTTTTATTTTTATTTACAGAACAGCATGAATGCAATAATTTTTAAGGGAAATATAACACACTTAGTTCTTATTAATCCTATAGAGGATTCACCAATTCTAGCTAACTATCAAACAACTATAATTATTTATATTGCCTTCCTATTTCTCTCTTGTTTTTATCAAAACGACTTGCAAGCATGATCATGTATTTCTGTGTGATTATATATTTGTGTTTGTGTGTGTTTGTGTGCGTGCACACTTATTGTATGTGCATAAAGTCAGGACTAAGAATTTCAATTTTCATGTATATCTAGCTATTGTTATCACACATGTAACTGTAGATGCATTGGTGCTTTAGTTTAGAGGGTCAGTTTGTACTTAATATGTTGATAGTAGCAGCATTGCTTTTTCTGTTGCTGCCCCATATGACAGGACAGATACATGAAAAGTGCCACATTGTAGATCACCACCACATTTTTCACAAGTACCTTCAGCCAGGGGATCTACTCATTGGTGGCCTTGTTTGTCACACTTTCTTTGTCTGCAGATCAAATACTTTTGTTGAACCACCACCACCAATGTACTTTGGAAAATATCTGTAAGGAATTGAGCTTAACTTCTGTATGCTTCTGTGAATTTATATGTAGGAGACCAAATTTATGAGTGTGATTGTTTGCAATAAAGTAATGAAGTAGATTGTTTTGAGAAATAAAGGACAGATTGGAAATCTATTTTTGCTCCTCTACCTCTCCAAAGAAATGTTAAGTATATACTAGTATTTAAAATAATTTTAATGAAACCAAAAAGCTTAACTATAAAAACTTAACCAAAAAACTTAACTATATAGCCTATATTTAGCTAAATAAGTACATAAAAAGCAACAATTATATATTTAGCTCTCAACTATGCATTTTAATTCATTTAGATTAATATTTTCTTAATTCAAGTTTTTCTTGGTTAAAAATTGCAATTACAATGTTTAACTTTCTAATAGGAAATGCATTCTTACTCATTTATAGTATTTCTTTTAATTCTTGTTTGAAATTACAATTCTTCTTCATGGAAGATCACCTTATTTCTTCCCAAAAAAATAATTCTGAATTCGTTCCTCTTAGAGGAATCAGAACTGTATAATGATTTTAAATTATCAGAAAATTTCTGCATATAAAATATATACAGAAATAAAATGTATATGTAAACTATATTGTAAATCATCTCCAGTGATTCCACAAATATTTTATTTAATTTTGTTTGACAGTATATAAAAGGGTGTACCTCAGCATTTCTCTAATCTATAGAATATCTTTCGGGGTCATTGGTCAATTTTTTTGTACCAAGAGTGCCTCTTAAGATATGGTATATTTTTTTAAATGAATTAATCTGACACATAATGGAAATCACACTACAGGGTTATGACTCAGAACTACCAGCATATCTTGGCCTTGGTCTTTGCAATAAAGGAAATCAATGAAGATCCCCAGATCTTACACAATTTCACTATAGGATTCCATGTCTATGATACACTTATGAATACCAGGTGGGCCTTTCGTTCTGCAATGCAACTTATTTCTCCAAAAGAGCAATTTCTTCCCAATTACCATTGTGATAATAAAGACAATCTTCTTGCAATTATTGAAGGACTTGGCATTGAATCTTCCTATCAGATCCCAAATATTTTTAGCCTCTATAAGATTCCGCAGGTAAGTTACATGTGTGGATTATAAGCATTTAGTAAAAATCCAATTATCATTTTTGCCATCAGTTATTGATGTGTGTATAGACAGAGATTGATTTATTTCCAGTAATCTTATTAAGCTTATTTTATTTAATTTTGTTTGACAGTATATAAAAGGGTGTACCTCAGCATGGGTGCTGACGTACGGTGCCGACATATCTGATCTGTCAGCCAAAAGAGTTCTAGCATTAAAAATCTTTGCTTGCCCAAATCTTAAATAATAGCTGATAACTATAATAATTATCTTATCCAAAAGAAATTCAAACTGTAAAATATAGTAAATAATTTAATTTTAGTGTATTGATAAAGTTTGAGTTGAAAGAGATACATTGCTATATTTTATATAATGAAATAAGCAGAGAGATCATCCATTGCTAAAATGTCCTGCTGTAGTCCATTTTCAGCATGAAAGCTTTCTAGGTGAGATTGGGCTAGTCACTGACACACACACACACACACACACACACACACACCAATCTTGTTCCATTCTATTTCATTATTTGTTAACTCTTCAAATGCCAATCTGTTTAGCTTTCCTATGGCTCTGCTCCAGTAATGATGGATCACACCCAGTCCTCTTACTTCTACCAAATGGTTCCAAATGAAGTCTATCAGTACAGAGAGATTCTTGAATTACTTCTTTATTTCAGCTGGACATGGGTTGGATTTTTCATTGCATCTGGAATTAATTCTGAATGGGTATTTCAAGTTATGGTTCCAGAATTTGCTACTCATGGGATTTGTTTTGCTTTTATAGATACAGTCTATAACTTAGGCATGATAATTGAATATGGAGATATTAAAAAATGGACATTTAAACTATGGAATACATTCATGACCAGCACAGCTAATGTATTTCTCCTCTTTGGTAATCTTCAAACTCCAATGTTTTTGGACTGGTTGCTAGGCCTAGGAAGAGATAGTGAGAGAACAAACACAACAAAAGGTAAAGTGTGGATTTTGACTGCTCAACTAGAACTTAAGTCCTATAGTAATAAACAGGAACAGAAATCTGCTAAACTTATCTACTCTGGGGCTTTATCATTGGTTGTCCATTCCAATGGGCTGCCAGGATTTCTGCAATTCATTCTGGAGAGAAAGCCTTCCAATGCAAAAGAAGATTTTTTAATAAGAGACTTTTGGTCTTCTGCTTTTGACTGCACATTTCCCAACTGGATTCTGAACCATACAAATAGTGATCTCTGCACTGGACTAGAGAGCATGGAGAACATTTCTGAAAACCTTTTAGAAAGAACCTTTACTGGGCACAGCTATAGTATCTATAATGCTGCATTTGCTGTGGCTCATGCTTTACATGCCATGTATTCATCCAGATTCAAGCACAAGAGAAAGGTGGAGAGGGAGAGATGGACATCTCTGACTCAGCAGCCATGGGAGGTATTGTAAATCTAAAAAGTCTATAAATGCATAATTTTCAATGGGGCCATTACTACAATAAAAGTATAACAGTAGTTGTTTATATAAACTCTGGTGGTCCAACCTGTTGCAAGAATCCATGTGTCTGCATAATCATAGCTATAACACTGTGTACAAAATTTTGCTCCATTTTTATTATAGCAACAAATAGTATGTAAAAAAGACACTTGAAATATTTTGCTAAATTTAAACACTTTTGTGGGAATTATACTGCATCTTTTAACATATATTACATATATTGTAATATATAACATATATTGTATATTGTAGTTGAGTTCAGTTTAGTATAGTTACAGACCAGTTCAAGGTGAGTTATAAGAGGTGAAATTATTACCTACTCAATTAATTAACGTTACAATTAACTACTACAAAATTAACTGCTGTTCAGGAAACAATTCATATAACAAACACATTCATTTTATTTATGTACCTGTAGGTGACTTCTGGCAACTGCCTAGACTAGTTCCTGCACTTTTCTTCGCTAAATGTTTGGATATGGTATAACATTGCCTCGCCCCCCCTAAGGCTGAGGGAGGGACTGGCCCATGTTCACCCAGTTGGCGGGTGAAGGCAGACCCAGTTTGTAGGGTCTGGTGTTGTTGTTTTTTTTGTAAATTTTATTTGAGTTTTCACAAAGAAAAAAATATACAAACAAAACATCTTTTTTTAAAAAAAATTTTTTTTATTAATTTTCAATAAACAAACAAACACAAACAAAACACAAAACATGAAAACATAAAACTTCTTTTTGGAAAGCGGCTTCGTCCTGGGTTACATCTTTTGTACAGACATAAATCAAATTCATGCTCACTTTATATACCATTTCATATCTTATTTACCATTCTACATTTTTTATATAGCTTCTCCCCTCTTTTCATTCTCTTAATTCTATTTTATTTATTTCATCTCAATTTAAATCATTATGCTTTTATCTTTTGTCTGTTCTATTTCAATTATCTATTATCTTTTCTCATTAACACAAAATTTCTCCTGTAATCACTGATTGAAGTATGACACCTTTATATCTTTCCCCTAAATTTAACACTTAAAATAATATATAATTTTCATTCTGATTCTGCTTACTACATTCTAAAGCTACGTACTATATTTTAAAATAGGAAGATAATAAGTTTATAATATAATTAGAACAATAATCCATAGCAAATTAAACTCTATCGTTAAATCTTAAACATTTTATACATTCCTTTTAATATTTTATCCCATTTTATAATCATATAATGTTCCAGTTTTCTAACATTATTTCAAATATGAATACAAGAATACAGTCTTATGTACTTTTGCAGAATCTCTTTTTTAATTATATTTTTACCCATTATCTCTGAATAAATCCTGTTTCTTTACATCTTGTTTCAAACCTTTGTAACTTCTCTTCCCTTTTTTCCTTCCTTTCTTCTCCAATCTAGCTTTTTTACACCCTTGTCTCTTGATCTCCACCCACTTAATCTCCACCCTCTTCTATATTCCTCTTTTCTGTTGCTTTCCGGCATTGTATCGATTTTTCACCTTATTTTTCCCTTTTTTGGTTGTTTTTTTAAGTCTTAAATTCTCCATTCTCTTTCCTCTCTTTCCCTTTTCTTCCCAGACTAGAATTGCTTGTTCATTAAAGATGGCTTCTTCTTCATCCCGCTCTTCTTGTTCTTGTAGTTTCTGATAGGTAAAAATCACCATTTCTAAGAGAGGAAAAACAGATCCAGAAGAGCCCTTCCCTTCTTGTTCCTCTTCTTTTAGCTTTTTAAATTCCATTTTCAGTTCATCAACAAGTGATGCCATTGTGAAAAAAAAATTTAAACAACCCAAATGTTTTTAGTCTTTCAAATAATAATTTCCAAAGGTCCCAAAGTCACCAAGCAATCCAAATATACACAGTCTGTTTCATTTAGCACTTTCTTCTTTTTATACTTTCTCTTCTTGGGGTTACACTTCAGTTGCAAAGTTCCAAAATATATATTTTAGAAGTCTTGTTACAATTTAACTCTAGTCTTATAAGTTCCAAGCAGCCTCCTCCAGCAACACCTTAATATTAATTCTTTTCCTCTCCCTTCCCACTTATAGCTAAAAAAGTTTTATTTTCCAATGTTCAGAAATCTTTAATGTCCCCTTGGCTTTAATTTTCAAATTTGATTACCTGCTGATGCCAAAATGGGTTTTTCCGATTTCCATCTGCTATCGGCATTAGGAAGGAGAGTGAGAAAAAACAAACTTTCCCTTTTAACTTTCATCCACCGCTTTTTCCAATCTTCTTTGGGAACAATGTATCTTTAATGAAGTTTAAATTCCAGGGTCTTTAAATGTCACTTATTATTCCGGTCAGCCAAAAACTTTCACTTCTCAAGCTTCCTCCTGCACATTCTTATCCGGATGAAAGCTTCTTTGTGGCGGCCATTGCTGACTGCTGCTCCACCACTTTCGGAAAAGGGAGTTAAGCCAGCTGAGGAGGTGGGGGTTGAGATTCCCCCGGACCCCTGCTGGATCTCTCCTGACTTCAGTTACCTCTACGGGGTAACTATTAGCCCCCAAATCCGGCTGGATCGGGGGCACCCCAGCGGCGAGCGCAGCAAAAACCACGCACAATCACGGATTCCTGCCAATATATATACCCTAAAGTTATAACATTCAATATAATACATAACTTCCATTCAGATTCTGCTTGGTATATTCTTAAAATACATGCTATATTCTTAAAAAAAGAAAAAAATTATAAATGTATGTAATTAAAACAACAAATTCCATTCCAATTCAATTCTATCATTAATATTAATATTCATTAAAATCTTAACTTCTTTAACATTACTTTTCAATTAAATATCATATTTCTATGGGAACAATTATAAGCTTTCCATAATTAATCCCCCCCCTTCACTTATACTTTATAAAACATTAACTAATAAAATTGTTCCTGTTTTTTCTTAATTCAATTTTCTCATTTATTTTATTTCACTTATTTTATTAACAAACATTTCACTAAATTACACTAACTATTTTTTCCCTCATTTTAATCATACATTGTTTCCAATTTTCTAAAGTTATTTCTATTACTAATATAACAATACAATCTTATGTACCTTCACAGAAAACCTTTTTCAGTTAGATTTTCACCCATTATTTCTAAATAGGTCCTGTTTCTCCATATCTTGTTCCGGTCTTTTGTAAGGTCTTTTCCTTTCCTTCTTCCCTCTCTTCTTCTCTCTCCCCCTTTTACCCCCTTGTCTCTCTACCTCTATTTCTCTCTTCTGTATCACCCTTTTCTGTTGCTTTCCAGTATTATACTTATTTTTCAAATTATTTTTCTTTTCTTTTGTTGTTTTTTTAAGTCTTAAATTCTCCATTCTCTTTCCCCGCTTTCCTTTTTCTTCCCCATATAAAATTACTTGTTCATTAAAGATGGCTTCTTCTTTGTCCCAGTCTTCTTGTTTTGCAGACATTTTTTGTTGTTTCTCATAGTTCCAAATCTCCATTTCTAAGAATTGAAAAATGAAGCCAAAAGAACCCCTCCCTTCTTGTGCATCTTCTTTTTAAGTTCCTTTTTCAATTCATCCAGAAGTAGTGCCATTGTATAAATTTTTAAACAACCACCCAATTAATTTTAGTCATTCAAATGTAATAACCAAGAATCCAAAGATCACCAAATAATTTAAATACACACAAGCTGTTTCTTTTTGCTTTCTTTCACTTTCTCTTCCTGGGGTTACTGTTTAGTTACAAAGTTTCAGTTAAAATGTATCTTTTAGAAGTCTTGTTGAGATTTTACTGTAGATTCTTTTTAATTCCAGGCAGTCTCCTCCCTCTTCCAGATCCTGCCCTTTTATTCTTTTTCTCTCCCTTCCTGCTTATGAAAAAAAAAATTAGTGTCCAGAAATCTTTATTATCCCTTTGACATTTTTTTTTATTTTCAGCTAAATTGCCTGTTGATGTCAAAGTGGATTTTTCTGATTTCTTATTTAAGTCTCTTAGTTGTCAGTATAGGGAAAGGGAGAGAAGAAAAAAAAAACCAAACCTTTCCCTTTTCACTTTTCTTTGCTGCTTCTGACTCTTCTTTGGGAACGATGTTATTTTTTTGTAAGTTTAAATTCCAGGGTACCTTAGTTGTTGCTTTTACAATTTAACCTGGTCAGCCAAAACTTTCACTTCTTATCTTCCTCCTGCACATTCTTTTCCAATCGAGTTCTTCTTTGAGGTGGCCATTTCTGACCACCGCTGCAACCGCCTTTGGGAATGGGAGTACTGGCCAGCTGAGGAAAAGAGATGCGGCTCTCCTCAACCCTGCTGGCAGTCTCCCCCCTCTTCACCACCTCTATGGGGTGGCTTAGCCCCGAAACCAGCCAACTTGGGGTGCTCCAGAGGCAAGCCCAGACTGAAACCGCGCATGATCACGGATTTCTGTCTGTCGCCGAAGAGACTTCAAACCAGACAGCAGTTTGTGGGGTCTGTTTTGTAGCCTGTTATCTTAACCACTGCATCAGACTGGCTTTCATACATACTATTTAGGTTTCAGTTGAAATAAACCTTCTTGAATGAAGGCTAACTTCATGAAGTTCATGAAGTTCTCCATCAGAATGTTGACATTATCTGTGAAGTCCTAACTTACAGTATTTTTTATATCCATTTACTGAATTTATCAACACTATGAGTAATCTATTGCCAGATGTTTTATTGGGATTTAAATTATCATTGCCTTGCTGGGCAGGACAAATGTTCATTACTGATCATTAAGACAACCTGATTTTTAAAAAGCAGTTGGGTTGTTTTAGAAGTTACAGAACTCAATACTGTGATAAGCATTTGAAGCTGTCTCTTATCATTCATTAATCTTAAGTACATATGTTAATTGTGTTAATGAGTGCATAGGTATAATAAATTGTTTAGTATTAAATTAAATTGTGATGGAATGTAGTAGGCAGGATTTCCAGTGCAGGTGAGTGCATTCAAGAGGAAAATGAAGCAGTCAGTCCAGATATTTTTGTGTGAGGGGGAAAAGGGTGAAGACAGCCCTTTCCTAATAGTTCTCAACAGTATAGTAAAGTACTTTACTTGACAAAATTTTGACTATAAGTGTGCTACAATAAAGAACTGTGCTTGAAAGAAATTACCAGATATTTTTCCTGGTTTGGGGAGCTGACACAATTGTTCACATCTTTGTTTCAGTTCCATACACTGGAACATTTTTTGTTTTCCTTTTATCCTCAGCTGCTCTATTTTCTGAAGCAAGTGTCTTTCAACAATAACATAGGGGAAATGGTTTCCTTTGACCAGAATGGTGTACTTCTAACAACATTTGATGTTATAAACTGGGTTTTGTTTCCAAATGAGTCTTTAATTGGAGTAAAAGTTGGAATGATCAACTCACAAGTAACAAGAGACCACAAATTGATGATGAACAAAAATTCCATTGTTTGGCATAGCTGGTTTAATGAGGTAGGACATAACTGTCTTAAAATATGACTCAGGATATATTTCTTGCTCATGATGGATTTGTCAAATATTTTATTATTATACTCTGTTTATTTCTTCAGCTTTAGTAACATTTTGAGTTCAGTTAATGATTTTAATATACATATACAAATAAATTTCATCTGAATGTCTCCAAACATACTAACATTATATTTCTGTG
Source organism: Pseudonaja textilis (assembly GCF_900518735.1). The sequence continues at coordinate 20,035 of NW_020769871.1, forward strand.
CACATTTAGGCAATACAATTTCTATAACTGGACATGCATTTATATGAATATTAAATATAACTTTATCCTACTCATAATAGTCTTTTTTTACTGCTCTTATTCTAATATTGGAGGATGAAATCATTTTTATATATAACTCAATACTAAAACTTTATCATCTTTCTTTCTCGACTTTCTATACTGTACATTTCTTTGGGTTGTTTTTCTTCCCCTATGCTCAATTACCTTAAAATTAAATCAAGAATATGCAAATACTATACTTTTCAAAATAGTCTATAAGAAAAAAATGCTTAATTCTGATAAGGAGACTATATATTACCATCTGACAACATTGTAACAGATTATTAATAGTATTAGCTTTTTAAAGAAGCTTGCATTCAATTTTAATAATACCTAATCTACATCTGCAAGCAGCTTTTCTTAAAAGCAATCCATGGAATAATTGGCACAATGAATTTGAACAATGTTAAAGAGTAAGCCTTTTAGCAATGAGTTAATTTTTTCATAGGAAAGATTGGAATAGCCTATTTCAAATTTAGGATTTTTCCAGTGAGCTTGGAATAACTGTTCCAAAGTCAAACAGGATAATTTGGCATAAGAACATTTTAGCCCAAAAGAACTATGAAGGCAATAACCTGAAAAAAATTAGTGTATGCCATGTTCTTCTCTGGCTGCAAATATTCTATAATTTTTCTTGTGAAGATGTATGTTAATTTCTGAATTCTACTCACATTGGTGAACTAGGTGCAACCTCTCTCAATCTGTAGTAACAAGTGCCAACCAGGTTACAGCAAACAAAAGAAAGAAGGGGAGTCATTCTGCTGCTATGATTGCATTCCCTGTCCAGAAGACAAGATTTCTGAGTGGGAAGGTAAGAGATACTGCGCTTTCTCAAATACATGAACTACCACAGAGATCACACTAGGGTTGTATTTTCTTCTTATTTCTTCTTATTTTTTTCTCTTATTTATTCTACTGTTTACATATTGGACCTTTTTTTATGGGCTTAAATAAAATTCAACCCATTTACTTGCTCCACTAAATTTAATTTACTGTTTTAATTGTGTTTTTTACACCACCATCACCCCATCAAAAGCAGATTGCATTGTTTGAATTTTTGAATTATCTTTTATCTTCATTTAAACAGTACTAAACATTGAATAACTACAATTGGACTAATATTATTATCAAAGAATAAAGTACAGAATCATGGAAATTCTGAATTACAGTTTATTTTAGTTGAAAGGCCAAGAAACAGTAATAAACATGAACATGACATAAAAAGAGAGCAAAGGGAGATAATAGTACAAGGGAATTCCTGGTGTTATCTAATTGGAAATCTGAGTATTCACTGAAAAAAATATATAAGTGGAAAAAAGCTACTTTATAAAGTTGCTGCAACTTGAACAGATTGGATCTAGATTTTGGTTGGATCTAGTTCTGAATATTGCCAATATTTGTTTTATGGAAAAGAGGTTTCATAAGGTAATGCTTTCTATTAATGAACATGCAGGTTACTTGCTCCTACAACACTTTCAAAGGGGGGAGGGAATTAAAAAAACCAAGAGAAGTTAGTAGACACAGTATTGGACTGAATGTATTTTACAGGGATACAAATAATGAAAATTAGTTCCATTATCAATGGGCCATCTCACAAGAGAAAAGTGTCTATTATAGAAAGATGCAGTTCTTCCTCATTAACTTATGGTATATGATACACTATAATACAGATGTGTATCTAAGACTAAGCTTCTGTTTTACAGATATGCCTGACTGTGTTGAGTGCAAACAAGATCTTTACCCAAACAATCATCAGAATGCCTGCATTCCTAAAATTGTAATCTTTTTATCCTATAATGAACCTATGGGAATGGGTTTAACCATTGGGGCTCTTTTTCTTTCACTAATAACTATTGGCATTTTAAAAACATTTAGAACTCATCACAATACTCCCATCGTCAAAGCTAATAACCGGGATCTCACATATATTCTTCTTGCCTCCCTTCTTCTCTGCTTCCTCTGTACTTTGTTTTTTATTGGGCAGCCTCAGAAGATCATGTGTGTCCTGCAACAAGCAGTTTTTGGCATTGTCTTCTCAGTGGCTGTTTCTTCAGTATTGGCCAAAACCATCACTGTGGTTCTGGCATTTATGACCACCCAACCAGGGACAAAGAAAACTAGGGGGATGGGGAAAGGACTGTCCAGTTTCATTGTCATTTCTTGTTCTCTTATTCAAGTTGGCATTTGTACTGTGTGGCTGTCAACCAGCCCCCCATTCCTGGATGCTGATATGCATTCAGGAATGGGTGAAATTACTCTGCAGTGTAATGAGGGATCCCCTGTCATGTTTTACAGTATGATTGGGTACATGAGCTTTTTAGCCATTGCCAGCTTTATAGTTGCTTTCTTTGCCAGGAATTTACCTGACAGTTTCAATGAAGCCAAATCTATTACATTCAGCATGTTAGTGTTCTGCACTGTATGGCTGTCATTTGTCCCAACTTACCTGAGCACCAAAGGAAAATACATGGTTGCTGTGGAGATTTTCTCTATTTTAGCTTCCAGTGCTGGATTGCTGAGTTTTATATTTTTTCCCAAATGGTACATCATTGTTGTGAGGCCTGAACTGAACAACCGGGATCAGCTTAAATGGAGAAAGCACTGAAGAAGAAAAGAATCTACAACATCTATTACAGGTAGAAGATAATCAGGCACACTTATTTTTAAAGAGTGTACTGATGAGCTTTTTGAAACTATCTTGGCTGATTCTAATGGGGTTTGTATGTTTGCTTTTGGTTTGGTAGTATTTATTAAAAAATTATACCCAAAGCAATACAAACTAAAAAAAGAAGAAAAGAAACAGTAGAAGTTAAGAAAAGGAAAAAAAATGAGAGAGATAAAAAAGTAATAATATAGTAAAAAAAATGAAAATAAATATGTAAACAATTTACTTCCCACTTTTATTACAAATATAATTTTAGAAGTTTATCAGCCCCTCTTAAAATACAACAATTGACCTCTTCTTCCCATGTCCTATTTCTTATGTAGAAATAAGTTGATTAAACTTTGTGTTATGGTCCTGTTATCAGTAAAAGTCCATTAAAGCTTACCAAGGATGGAGCATATCTATTTTAACTTTGATCAAATAAACCAACTTTATATTCATTCCTTTTATGGGTAACAATCTTAACATTTAGTCCATTCAAATAATTTTGTTGAACTTTATTTCTTTTCATTTTTTCTTTTTCTCTTGTCACAAGATTATTCTAATCTTTAGCAAGTTCTTCTGAAACCCTAAGTAAAAAATATTATCCAAGCCATGCTCAGTTTATTATTGTATATCCATTTTAATTATTTCTTTTCCAGCTAAAACATAATATAATACTAGTGATTAAAATCAATGGACACACATTGAAATGGAAATGGATAAAGACAATTTATTTAATTCTAGGTTCCCATTTTTAGACAATTTAACACAATTCCTCACTTTCTTCTAAGAGTTCTTTTAATAATTGTATAGTCTGCACTGAACTTGAAAGATTTCTCACCACTAACAAAAGAATTATTGCATTCTTAAAGTAATCCTGACAATTGATTATGCTGAATTGCCTCCAGAGCACTAGGGCTTGTTGGGTGAGACATTTTGCCAGATATTTGATCCATATGTCAGTTTGCCATGTCCTTTCATTTGACAAATGCACTACTGCTATATCTCCCCAACTTTCTACATTAAAGCAATATTTTTCAGTTGCTTTCCTTTTTCAGGGGGGAAAGAGAGTTAGGGTTAGGAATATTATGTACATTTATATACTAATATAGGCACACATTTGCAATGTTATATGATACAAAGTTAAATTGAATGCATATGTACAAAGTTAATGATATAAATATAGAAACCAGCAGCTTTATGTTTTGGAGAAAGTGCTGATTTATATAATTATAACTGCAAAATTTAGACAAAAGCTAAAGTTTTCATAGGATAATATTATTTGGAAGTATACAGTACATGGAATATGACAACCAGGCAATATAAATGCATTCTTTCTATGGTCAAAAGACTGATGTTCCATCATTGGAAAGATGAACATATGGTTTCATTTATTCAATAGATTGAAGATCTGATTACACTTGCCACTTATGAGTGGAATACCTATAGATGTAAACTCTGTATGAAAATATAATGAAATATGGAACTTATTTATACAATACACTACATATTAAAAACAAAAATTAAAAATGATAGTCATATAAATGTATTAAAAAAGCATACATACTTGAATAATATTTTCATTGTATCTGCACCATTATTATCTTTGTGCTTTATTTTTTTCCTTTTTTGTTATAAATCAGAAAGCAATAAAACTGAATAAATGCAAATAAAAACTAGATTTAGAATAAAATAAATAAACCAAAAACCTTTTCCTATATTTCCTCAGCTGCTTCTCAAGAAAGTGTATTGAAGTTACCTTTACAGAAGGTTTTTCTCACTGGCATAGTGGTTATAACTGAACTGACATGCAGAATGCACCTAATTCAAAACTCATTAGAAACCTGAAACTATGTATTTTTCTTTCCCTGATTATGAGTTTACAAACATTAACTGAAATAAATAAATAAATAAATAAATAAATAAAATAAACAAAACAAAGACCCTGCACTCAAAATCTGGGAAACAGTCCAGCTTTATCACCTAAGAGTATATTTCTAGGAATGAATTGCCTTCCAGTAAAATTTACTGGAATTATATATTTTTGGAATCCAATCTAAAGTTTGTTTAGGATATTATTATTTTTAATAAATTGTTGTATAAGTGTATTTATTTATCAAATTTAGAAACATCCCATAACCTTCACAGAGATTAGGTATGTTCTGCCCTTTTATTCAAAATTTTAGGTAAATTAGGTAAATCTTGCTTCAACAAATAATCACAACCTGAAATCTGCTATAACTGATCATAATTTGAATGTGGGTTGACTTTAGGGAAAAATAGGTGTATAAAAGTTCAAATACATTTAGAAGCTAATTTTCATTTCCCCCCCCCTTTTTTTTCTTTCCTTGCATTTAACAAGAAAAAGTTTTCTATTAAACTTTTTCTAGAATCACAACAAAAATGTTGATATGAATTGAAAATTTATAAATGAAAATACAGGAAATCCCCCAACAACTATTGCATACTAGACACAACTGAAAGAGATATATCATGCCCAATGACAGTAGAGTGACCGATACCTGTGTTAGTGTTTGTCTTGAAACCAAGGCAAACACTAATACAGGTATCGGTCACTCTACTGTCATTCCTAAACTTAATAGGAACTAGTTTAAGAACTATAGTTCCTTTCAAAGTTTAGAAACTATAGTTCCATGATTTAGGAACTATAGACATTCCTTTGCAATCTAAACTATGATTTGGTAATGTAACCAAACAGGATGGATACAGACTCTAATTGATAGTTAAGACTGCAGAAAAAAACAACTGCAATCAGCCTGCCTTCCATAGAAGACCTCTATATTGGGTGGGTCAGAAGGAAGGCTGAGAAGATCTCTGCAGACCCATCTCATCCTGGACAAAAATTGTTTCAATCCCTCCTCTCAGGACCCCATAGCAATATTGTTCACAGGCATACTCAGTTACTTCATTTCCTAAAGGGGCCCAGGAAACAGAGGAGCTAATTATATGGGATAAATAGCATCACCATCAGATGGATTTGTAACTGGCTGACAAACCGTACTCAATGAGTATTTCTTAACAGTTTTACATCTACATGGAGGGAAGTAAGCAGTGGGGTACCACAAGGTGCCGTCTTAGGCCCAACACTCTTCATAAATAATTTAGATGAGGGAATAGAAGGGGAATTTATCAAATTTGCAGATGATATTAAGCTGGAAGAAATAGCAAACACCCTAGTTGATCCAGATGGATCTTGACAGATTTAGACTCTAGGCTCTAACTAACAAAATGAAATTCATTGTAGACAAAAGTAAAGTCTTACACTTAGGAAAAAAAAAACCAAAAGTACACATATAAATTGGGAGAAACCAGGCTTAATAGCAGTAACTGTGAGAATGATCTTGAAGTCTTAGTGGGCAACCAATTAAATATGAGCCAATGGCCCAAAAAGCCAATGCAATCCTAAATTGCATTAACAGAGTGATTCACTCAAGATCACTATATCACTCTATAAAGCTGCATCTATCTATCTATTTATTTATTTATTTAGATTTGTCAATCGCTTACAAGATAATAGGTATAAGTATATACATAGTTATGAATATATGAAATGGGTACATATAAGAAAAATAAAAGAAACAATAGGACAGGGGTGGTAGGCACGTTGGTGCGCTTATGTCTCCACACTATAAAAAAGATGTTGAGACTCTAGAAAGAGTACAGAGAAGAACAAGAAAGATGGTTAGGAAACTGGACTCTAAAATGGGTCACCAACATTTTGGATCTCAGGGATCACCAAACTCATAATTTTAAATCCCACAGACCACTAATACAAATTTTGACTGATGGTGTCTCGCTGACGTTGGTGGGAAAGTCAGTCCCATATTCCAGAAGTGAAGTAGTCACAGGACTGGCCCTTTGGTCATCCTGTAACAGCTGCTCCTCCAGTCCATGGCAGGCCAGTGTACCCGAGTAGAGGAGCAGCTGCTCCGGGATGACCAAAGGGCCAGTCCTATGACTACTGCAGCTCTGGAATATGGGACCAACTTTCCCACCAACATTATCAAGCCACCCTGCAGTGGATTTCCCTCCCCCACCATTGGTCTTATCTTCCAGTTCCAGCTCTACTCAAGGTAAGATTTGCATTTGGCTGAAGGGTGGGGGCCAGCAGGTCAGCAGGCCATGTGAGTGGTGCAGCCTTGTGTTTCCACGCAGCCTGGAGTAATTGCTTTGGGGGACCACCAAAATTTTCTTGCAGACCACTAGTGGTCCTCAGCCCACTGGTTGGCAACCACTGCTCTAAAACATTTGAAGTACAGTTACAGGAGCTGGGCATGGCTAGTCTAGTGAGGAGAAGGACCAAGGGAAAATGATATAAGACATAAGACATAAGACATAAGAATTTTATTTGTCATTACACTCGCAAGCGGGTGCAACGAAATGAGGTGCTCTTCCACAAGTAAAACTGGACAACACCATTGAAAGAAAAAATAAAATTAAACACAACAGACTATACAATAATCGCTATACAATTTAAAAATGTAAATACCCCATTACTCTCAGCCATTAAATTCCACAAAAATCTTATGACCCTGCATTCAAACTCAAAACTGCATTTGGATAAAAACTGTTCTTAAATCTAGTCGTCCTTGTTCTTAATACCCTGAATCTCCTTCTCGATGGTAATAGTTCAAAGAGCTGATGTCCCAGATGAGAGGAGTCATTCAATATATTAAATATCTTCCTCTTACATCTATTCCTATACCGTTCTTCCAAAGAGGGGAGTGAACAGCCAATGATGTTTTGGGCCATCTTAATCACCCTCTGAATTGCCTTTTTCTCTGCCACTGTGCAGCTCGAGAACCATACACAGAGACAGTAGGATAATATACTCTCAATTGAACTCCGATAGAAGGTAGTCAGTAGACTCTCAGCCAGTTGTTGTTTCCTAAGAATCCTTAGTAAATAAACCGTTGTTGTGCCTTCTTAATTAAAGCAGCGGTGTTTGCACTCCAGGTCAGGTCATTTGTAATGATGGTCCCGAGATACTTACATTCAACCACCTGTTCCACACGAACACCCTCTATATACAGTGGCTGAATGTCTGCTCTTTTTTTTCTATAGTCCACTATAACCTCCTTGGTCTTCTTAATGTTAAATAGAAGATTATTATTTTTGCACCAGTGGGATAGCTGTAATACCTCATTCCGATATGCAGACTCATCATCCCCAGAAATAAGTCCTACAAGCGTAGTATCATCTGCAAATTTTATTATCTTATTGTTGGGATGTTTATTTGTGCAATCAGATGAATAAATGGAGAACAGTAGTGGACTAAGGACACAACCTTGTGGAGTGCCAATGCTAAGTGTCTTGACAGTAGAAATATAATCATTTAGTTTAACTCTTTGTGGACGATTTGTTAAAAAATCCAATATCCATAAACAAATAGAATCTGGAAAATCTAGATCTTTGAGCTTGGCTATTAATCTGTGCGGTATGATGGTATTTGAAAGCAGAACTAAAATCTGTGAACAACATTCTTACACAATTCCCCGGTGTTTCCAAATGGGATAAGGCCATGTGAAGCACAGTAATAATTGCATCCTCAGTTGATCTATTTTCTTTGTAAGCAAACTGAAGCTCATCAAAGGAATCAGGAAGGCAGGAGATAATATGATTTCGAACTAGCTTCTCAAAGCACTTCATTAAGATAGAAGTTAGTGCCACTGGCCTATAGTCGCTAGGACCATTTGTGGGCAACTTTTTAGGCAGTGGAACGATGGTGGAAGCCTTGAGACACACAGGAACCACACTTTGTGTCAAGGATCGATTAAAAATTTCAGTCCACACCCCAGCTAGCTGATCAGCACAATCTTTTACCACACGACCAGGAATTGAGTCGGGCCCAGCTGACTTTCTGGAATTAACCGCCTTCATTGTCTGCCTCACATCCTGCTCATTCACAATGAAGGGGAGGCTCTGCTGAGTAAATGATGGCAAAGGGACAGTTTCAGTTTGATGGATCTCAAATCGAGCAAAAAAATTGTTCAACTCCTCAACCACCACTGCACTACCATCCAAAGAGACCTTTTTTGCTTTATAGTTCGTTAGTTGTTGAACCCCCTGCCAAACCTGCCTCATGTTATTACTGAGAAAGCAGTCTTCAATTCTCCTCTTATATTCGGCCTTAGCTTGCTTAATACCTCTCTTCAAGTTTGTTCTTGCAGCACTATAATCTAGATCATTCCCAGACTTAAAAGCCTTATTTCTTGTGTACAACAAGCGTCTAACCTTCCTGGTCATCCAAGGCTTTTGATTAGGATGCACTCGGATTCGTTTATCCACTGTAACAGTATCAATACAGTGTGCCATATACCCTAGCACTGCAGCTGTGTGTTCGTTGAGATCAGGATGATCAAAAACTTCCCAGTTTGTGCATTCGAAGCAGTCCTTTAGCTGCTCCATTGCTCCCTCTGGCCAGCTTTTCACCGTCTTGACTACCAACCTTGCCTGTTTTCTCAGAGGAATATACTCCGGGGCTAAAAGCAGAGACAAGTGGTCTGACTGGCCCAGATGTGGTAGTTGTAATACCCTGTATCCATTTACAATATTCGTGTAGACCTTATCCAAGGTGTTCGATCCCCTAGTTGCACACCTTATATGTTGATAGAAATTAGGGAGGACCACACGAAGATCTACATGATTAAAATCTCCTGCAATAATGAATACAGCATCTGGAAATTTGCTTTGCAAGTTGCCAATTTCATCACCCAGGAAGCCCAGAGCCAAATCTGCATTTGCGTCTGGCGGAATGTAAACAGCAAGAATAATAACAATACTGAATTCCCATGGAAGGTAGAAGGGTCTGCATCTAACAGACAGATATTCCAGCTCCAAAGAGCAGTGATGTGTTATAACCTCTGAGTTTTTACACCATGTCTCTTTAACAAACATACACACTCCACCTCCTCTACACTTCCCCACATTTCTGTCTCTGTCCAGACGATGTAATAAAAAACCGTCCATCTCAATAACGATGTCTGGAATAGTGGGGTTCAACCAGGTTTCGGTGATTAGCAACACACAACAGCTTTTCACGAATTTACTTGAAGAGACCTCTAGCCTTAAATCATCCATCTTATTTACCACAGATCTAGCATTAGTCAGAAAGAGGCTTGGGAGCGGTAGCCGCTTCGTTTGTTTTTGCAGTCTGTACAAAACACCAGCCCTGCAGCCTCTTTTCTTGCCCCTTTCTCTTCGTTTTCTTTTTCTTTTCACTGGAGCCACAATCCACAGAGAGCCAGGGAGCCTTGCAATCTCTGATGGTATGTTATGTTTCCAGACAAACTTAGCTGTTATCTCTTGTTTACACTGCAGTCCAATCTTCATAAGCTCACAATTGCTGTAGAGTATGTTCACCCCGCAGGAGGTATTCACAATACAAGATAATCCACACAAAAACATCCTTAAAAAACGCCAAGTCGAAGAGCACTGAGCTGCAGCATGTGAATGCGCGGCCATCTTACAAGATTGTGATAGCAGTGTTCCAAACTTCTAACACTTGGGAAGCTGTCACAGAGAAGAGAGGGTCAACCTATTTTTCAAAGCACCTGAAAGCCAGATAAGGAATAACAGATGGAAACTGATCAAGGACAGATTCAACCGAGAAAAAAGGAGAACTTTTCTCACAGTGAGAAAAATCAATCAATAGAACAGCTTGCCTTCAGAAAGCTTCATCATTGGAAGCTTTCAAGAAGAGACTAGACAAGACTGCCGACTGTCAGAAATGGTGTAGGGCTCCTGCTTGAGCAGGCTTTAGACTAGATGGCCTACAAGATCCCTTCCAACTCTGTTATTCTATTTTATTCTAATTAGAAGCCCCAAAAAACCTTCTAATTTGGGGTAATTTGGGGTAACTGCACCTTGTTCTTTTGGATTTTGTAAATGATCTATTTGGAATAACTGCTAAACTCTTAAAATACTTTCTGGAAATAATTTGCATTTATTTAGTGCTGGGTATTTACGTCCTTTCATATCACGTAGGATTCACATCAAACACCTCCTCAAATATAATCAAATTTTATATTTTATGCTAACCTGGGGAACTATAATTGTTTTATTCTAGCTGAATATATTAATATCTGAGAGGAATACTAAGAAAATGCAAATATTGATTTTTCTGAATTCTGCACTTAAATAAAATCAAGAACTTTATTTATTTATTTTTCTTTATCTCTTCTCACAAGATTATTTAAAAATTGAGCAAGATTCTTGTAAATCAAATATAGGAAAATAATCCAGATCATTCTCTTGGTTTACTATTTGTGTATCGCTTTTAATTATTAAAGTATCAGTCAGGCTTTGTTTTTATCTCCGCCTTTTTCCATGTCATTTTTGTAGACCGTCATTTGTAAATCTGGATTCCACTCAGTCTATAACTTTTCAGAACTTCTTTCTCTTCCATAACCCTTTTTTGATATAGTCTTTGTGTAGAGGTAGACGTCTCTGTTAACACTATAAAAATTAATTTCTAAGTCTCTTGTTTAAAAATATTCTGCAATATATTCAATATTCTTCTTTTAGATTTATTTTGTAATTGTAAGTCAACTTTTATCTAGTGGTCTCCTTCCAAAGACAGCTGTTCAGAGCACTTGTGTATAATTTCAAGTCTTCTCTTTGTCCATTGATGTTTCAAAGACATGGTCTATTAACCAGCTTTTTGCTCTGGTTGTTGCAGGGCTATCTTAACAGCATTATGGGCCCAGGGCAAAGCAGTATACTGGAGCCCCTACAACAACTACTCACAGGAATAAAAATGTAAATGGTAGATAAAATTAAACATGTTTATTTTATTGGCACTTCTAACCAAATTGGTGTTGAAACATTAAAAAGTGCTGGATAGCTGCATTCCTGTCAAATAGGTAACAAGTAGGCAACAAGTAGTCAAAATAAGGAGTGCCTATGAAACCCAGCACCAGTTAACAGCAGTGTCCCCAAGGCAGCATTCCAGGACCCACTCTCTTTTTAATTTACATAAATGACTTTTGTGATCATATTAAAAGCAACTGCATCCTCTTTGCTGATGATGAAAAACTATTTAACACCACTCACAATACTGCTGCTCTACAAAACGACCTTGACTATGTGTCAGAATGGTCAAACTATTGGTAACTTCAAAGTTCAACCAACAAATGTTCTGTCTTACACATTGGCAACAAAAATCAGAACACTAAATACAAATTGGGCAGATACGACCTTGTAGATGACCCTCACTCTGTCAAGGACCTAGGAGTACTCATTTCAAAAGATCTAAGCCCCAGAGCTCACTGTAACAGTGTTGCCAAAAAGGCACTAAGAGTTGTTAACCTAATTTTGTGAAGCTTCTTCTTTGGTAACATTGAACTGCAAACCAGGGCATACAAAACCTTTGCCAGACCAATTCTTGAATATAGCTCATCTGCCTGGAATCCACATGGTATAATGGACATTAATACAATTGAATGAGTCCAGAGGTATTTCACAAGAAGAGTACTCCACTCCTGCACTCGCAATAGAATACATTATGCCACTAGGCTTGAAATTTTGGACCTAGACAACTTAGAACTATGCCACCTATGGTCTGATCTAGATTAGTACACAAAATTGTCTGCTATAATGTCCTGCCTGTCAATGATTACTTCAGCTTCAACCATAATAACACATGGGCAAACAATCGATACAAACTCAAAGTAAGCACTCCAAACTTGATTGCAGAAAAAATGACTTCAGCAACAGAGTGGTCAATACCTGGAATTCACTACCTGTTGTCACATTCTCAAACCCCCAAAACTTTAAACTTAAACTGTCTACTGTGGACCTCACCCCATTCCTAAGAGGTCTGTAAAGGGGTGTGCATAAATGCACCAGCACACCTACTGTCCCTGTCCTACTGTTCCCATTTATTCGTATTCATTTATTATGTATATACTTATACCTGTTTATACTTATATGTTTATATGTTATGTTCATATTTATACTTGTTTTCTCATACATACTTGACAAACTAACGCGAATAAATAAATAAATAAATAAATAAATAAATAAAAAAAATGTTACTTGTCACTGAAAAAATGATCCCAAAACAATTCAATTGCCTAAAAACAGTCAGTTATGAGCTTTGTTTGAAATAGCTTACATCCTAATGATATCTTAAATAATTCCTACCCAGGAATTGAGAAGAACTGATAGATGGACAAAAATGTGAAATCCAGTCTGGCTGACTGTGAGACAAACACAATAATATGATGATGTACACATTAACTTTTTCCTTGTCATTTTTTTCAATTATCAATCTATAAGCCTCTGCTTTACTGAGGATGTATCACACCAATACCTTTTATTTCTATCAAATGATCTCAAATGAAGTCCATCAGTACAGGAACATTCTTGAATCACTTGTCTATTTCAGCTGGTCCTTGCTTTCGCTGCAACTAGAATTAATTTAGAATAGATTCTACAAAGCATGTTTTCAGAATTTTCCAATTGTGGGACTTATTTTGCTTTTATAGAAGCAATTTACAAAGTAGGCATAGAAAGTGAACATGGGGATTTAAGGAAATGGATATTTAATGAATGGAGTAATCATGGCCAGGGTAGTGAGTCTGTTCTCCTTTTTAATGATGTTTGAACTTTAGTGATCTTGGACTGATTGCTTCCATGATGTCATGGAAGAGATAGCGAAAGAAAAAACACAGCAAAAGTGTGTAATTTGACTGCTCAGCTAGAATTTAAGTGCTATAGCAAATAAATGGGATCAAAAACCTCCTAAACTAGTCTGTCATGGTATTTTATCCTTAGTTCCAAATGGCTGCCAGATTAGTAATTTATTTAGGGATGAATGTCTTCTAATGCAAAATGAGCTTTTTTTTAAATAAGCGATTGTTGGCTGCACCTTTTGCAACTGAGTTATGAACTATAGAAGTAGTAAACTCTGTACTGGACTGGAGAAACTGGAGATTACAAAACTGATTTGTAAAGCCATTTCTGATTAAATCTACAGCATCTACAGTATAATGCTTTCTTTACTATGACTCATGTTTTGCGTGCAGTGTATTTATTCAGATTCAAGCACAAAAGAATGATAGATGGACATTTCTGACCCAGCAGCCATGGAAGTTAATGTAAATTTGAAGGATTAATCAGTGCAGCATTCTCACCTGAGGGGCCATCATTACAACAGAAGCATACTAATTATTCCTTAGTTATATTCTAGTGGGTAAAACTCAGTAGAAATCCATTGGTCTATACATTCCTATCTATATTACTATGTTACACTAAATTGGTTCTTACATGAACTATTTAGGTTTCAGTTGGAGTAAAACTTAAGACTGCATTTCATAAAATTTGTTATCAATAATTTCACATCTGAAGTATTAATTTACTTTTGAGAGCCATTTACTAAATTTCTCAACAATATCAGTTATATATGGCCAGATTTTTTGACTGAAATATCATCTTTAATCACTGTCATGCAAAGTATGACAAATGTTAACCACTGTTCTTTAAGTCTATCTGATTTTTCAAAAGTAGTTGTGTTGTTTCAGAATTTGATACTGCGAGAACCGTAAAGATAAGGATGAGATTAGTTCTTCTAAAAAATAATTTTGGATGTCTTTCTTGCTCAGGATGAATAATCCGCCATACATAATGAATCTGCTAAATATTTTATTGTATCCTAGTTCTTCAAATCTTGAAATGTTTTGGATTCATACACATTATGTTCCTCTAATGTGCACATATCTGTAAACCACTTTCTGTAATAAGATAGACATACGTACACATTAAATAAAAGTTTTTCTTATCTATAAAGATCTTTCTGTTGTCCTAGTATAGGAGGATAAATTCATTTTTATTTATATTTCAATTTTGGTTATTGATATATTTTGGTAAAAATATGAATTGAAACTTTTTTGAAACTTCTCTTTTTTTCCTTAACATAATTCAGACATTTTCTTCTTTATTTCTGGACTTTCTATAATGTTCTTTTCTTCTATTCCCTCCCCACTTATTCTGATATATCTTGAAATTAAGCAAATTATATGTAAACATTCACAGATACATTTCTGTTTGTGAACTTCTTTTCTAGATAGTCTATGGCAAAGGTGCTTTATTGCTAAAAGGAAGATTATGCATTGTCATCTGTCAAATTGCAAACATGATATCAGTGTTATATCTAGACTGTGCCTTTGTTCTTTCATTTTTGTGTACTTGGTCACCTTGAAATTAGTCAATGCTATGCAAACATTAATATAAGTATCTGTGTTTGAGAAGAATACATTAATTTTTCCAGATAATCTATGGGGAAAATGTTTAATTGCTTATTATCTCTTACCATATCCCATTACTAATATTACAAATATTTTATCCATTATTTCCTATTTTGTTCTTATCTCACATTGGTTGGATGTGCTTACAACTGCCAGTGTCAATACACATTGCTTTCAATATGTATTCCACATTATGTGCCTGCCTACTTTCTTGCAATCTCCTCCTTTTAAATGAACATATGTGCAAAATAATCCTGGTCTTGCTAATTATCTCAAAGTGAGCATTTAAAAAGATGATGGAGTAGTTAGGAAGCAACAAAAACCAAAATTACAAAACTTATTACTTTTGTAAGTTTTGAGCTATCCCAGCATTGCAGGGACAGAGGTAGCATTCCAAAGAGTGGAAGGCACGGGGAAAAAATAACAAAGAACATAACTTCCTGCTTAGATATTGCTTTTCTTCCTAACAGAGTGGCTGAATCCACTTGTTGTTACTAAGTGAGGACTAGAGGTGGTATTCAACCGGTTCGTATCGGCTCAGGTGAACTGGTAGCAGTAATTTGGTGTGGGTTGCCAAACTGGTGGCAACCCCTGGCTGGCCACACCCCCAACCTGGTTGTCCGGTCACTCACTTGCCCCAGTCGCTCTCCTAGCTTTCCCTACCACATGGTGGCTGGGCACAGCTCAGGTGGATATCCTGTAGCTGCTGCACATGAGAACTGTGAGTGCAGTCACTACATATGCAGTGCGCATACGCAGTGGCCCTGGGACATCCACCCATCTGCCTATCCGCCTGGAGCATGCTTCTCCCAGAAGATGCGCCTCCTCCAGCCCAGCCTGGCCTGGCACAGCTAGCCAGTAGGTGGCCACATGTCCAGCCGTCCCTTTTGCAGTGCCAGAAGCCTCTCCCAACTGGCTGACTACACTCTTCCTCCTCAGCCATATAGAACAAACAGGCAGAGAAGGAAGGGAGCAGCCATCCATCTGGTTGCACTGAAAAAGGGGTGGCTGGGAGCGAAAAAAAAGCCATTTCCAACCATGTCTTTCAGAGTGCTGCACCAGCAGAGTCAATGGGGTAGACCTGTGTGGCCGGTGGGTAGGATGCAGTGGCGGCAGCGGCGAGTTGGAGAAGTGCAGCAAAGCCTCTTGAAGAAGCCTATAGCCACTGAGTGTTTTTTTCAGTGTGGAAGGAAGGGAGGTAAGGTTTCAGGCCGTCGAGAAAGGTTCCTGGCCCAGAGCTGCTGGTGTGTGTGGTGGGTGAGGCTGCAGCACATGCCTCACATGAAATGGGAAATTCAAGCACTTGCTTGAATTTCTCAGCCCCAAAAGTGGGAGGGGAGGAAGGCTTTTTCAGGCAATGCAGGACAGGAGACTGGCTGGGATGAACCCTTGCAATAAGAGATTCTGCCGGGCACTTGGAAGTCTGTGTGTGTTTCAGATGGGTCTCCTTTCCTAGAGGGAAAGGAGAGAGGAAGAGAGGAAGAGAGAGGGAAAGAGAGAGACAGAGAGAAAGAGAGAGGGAGGGAGAGAGGGAAAGAGGGACAGAGAAAGAGAAAGAGAGGAGAGAGAACAGAGAAGAAAGAAAAGAAAGAGAAAAGAGAAAGAAAGAAAGAAAGAAAGAAAGAAAGAAAGAAAGAAAGAAAGA
>NW_020769872.1:0-43372 GCF_900518735.1 Pseudonaja textilis
TAGATAGATAGATAGATAGATAGATAGATAGATAGATAGATGATATAAAGATAGATTGATGAGTGAATTAGAGAAATTTGGAGCAGTAGCGGGACTTAAAATAAACAAAAAAAAAACAAATTAATGACCAAAAACCTAACAGAAAAACAGAAAATAGAACTAGAAGAAATAATGCAGATACAAGTGACAAAGAAAGTGAAATACTTAGGAATTTGGCTAACCCCACACTGTAAGACACTTAAAGAAAACAATTATGATAAACTGATACATCAGGTAAAGAAAGATTTAGAATCGTGGGGGAAACTTCAAATTTCACTACTAGGCCGAATTGCTACTATTAAAATGAACATTCTCCCTAAATTTTTGTATTTATTCCAAACGATCCCAATTAAATTACATAAAAAGTTTTTTGAAGAACTCAATAGAACAACCTTGAAATTTATTTGGCAAGGGAAAAAACCCAGAATAAATGTAAAAGCAATGCAGGATATGAAGAGCAGGGGAGGGTTAGCATTTCCAAACTGGGAGTTATACCATATGGCCACCTCATTAGTTTGGTTGAAGGATTGGGTGAATTTAACCAATAAAAGAATACTATTTCTAGAAGGCCATGATTTACAAAGGGGGTGGCACGCCTTTCTATGGGACGTAGGGAAAACCAGTCAAAAATATTTCCATAGACATTTAATTAGAGACGCACTATTAACAATTTGGAGGAAAATAAGGAAAAAACATTATACAAAAGTACCAGTATGGATTTCAACAATGGAGGCAATGATTCACCCAAACAATTTGGAGCTTACCAAAATGATTAAATACAAAGACTTATTAGACCCACAAGGAAATTTGAAACCGAGGCTGGATCTTCAAGAGCAAGGACATAAAATTGATCAATGGGTTTATCTTCAGATTCAAAGCAGATATAAACAAGACAAAAAAGAATTCGGAATTAATAACAAACTGCAACAGTTAGATAAAATTTTATTAGGATCAAATAAAAAAAACATAACAAAATTTTATAACTACTTATTAGAAACAGAACTAGAAGAAGAAATCGTAAAAGGAAATATGATTGCTTGGAGTAAGAACGTAGGGCGCAGCATCACATTAGCGGAATGGGAGAAAGTTTGGGGCAGAAACAATAAGATTACCAAATCGGCAGCATACAAGGAAAATCTTTATAAAATGTTTTATAGATGGCATCTCCCCCCCTTCGAGGTTAGCGAAGATGCACCCCAACATGAGTCCGCATTGCTGGAAGTGTAGGAAAAAAGAAGGAACCTTTTTCCATATGTGGTGGTCCTGTGCAGAAACCCAAAAGTATTGGAAGAAAATCAAAACTTGGTTGGAAGAAATCACCAAAGAGCAGATCGAATACAAACCAGAGTCCTTCCTACTAGGGATTTTTGATAAGCAAATTTCCAAAAAAACCAAATACATAACAATACACATTTTAACAGCGGCCAGATTAGCCTTTGCTCAACATTGGAAACAACACCAAATTCCATCAGAAGAAATGATTATTGAAAAAATCTCAAAATGCGCAGAAATGGATAAATTGACTTTGGCGCTAAAAAACAAAGACACTTCACTATACTATGACAGCTGGAATTGTTGGTATAATTGGATTGACCAAAGATAAATAATATATTATAAGGCATAAAAGAAAAGTATCAATACATAATAACGAGGTAGCGATATAAGTTAAAAACAGGTGTGGTTATATGACACAAGTTAAGGTGATGAAAACAAAAGAAGATCTTGCAAACTGTTAAAATAAGAATACTTTTAATCCTGTAACCTCTTTCTTTCTTTCTTTTCTTAAAATCCTTTCCCTCTCTTCCTCTTCTCTTTTCTTTCTTTTCTTTCTTTCTTTCTTTTGCTTATTTTTGTATGTATTGTGACTGGTTTTAATTGTAAAAATTAATAAACTATATTTTAAAAAAAAAGATAGATTGATAAATATATAGATATGATATAGAGATAGATAGAAAGGTAGATAGGGAGATAGGGAGATAGTGAGATAGAGATATAGAAAGATATGTATATAAACTAAAATAGGCATGGAAGAACCTGCAAATAGAGGGTCCCACCTGTTGGGATATTGTTATATCAATTCCCAGCCATGAAACCTGCAATGGATATAGTGAAAAGCAGCTTTTGAATTCTATAATGAAGATATGGTTTAATCTATCATCAAACACTACACCCCATTCACTTTGCTAGATAGGGGAACACAAAAACAAACCTGTGGAAATTTGTAGGCATCTGCTAAAGTTGACATCTGGATGGAGATGTCTCTGTGAGCTCTATCAACAAGTGCTAAAAGTTTGTCCTTCCTTCCACAGCTGTAGTTGGGAACATTGGCTTCTCCGGTAGACAGCATGTCCAGCAAGGCATCTGAAGTGCCAAGGGTGTTATCATAGTTTCGTGGATGTTGCAGCCAAGTGTGAGATTGTGCGTGGGCTGATAATTTTTATTAAAAACTTCAATATTGAAAATCACACGTAGTATGTATTTCTTTAGATGAGATAAACTAGTGTAAAACTATTCTCATATTAGTATTAACAGCAGCAGCAGCAACAATACAATACTTTTTCTCTATTTAATCCATTTTTTTCTCCACAAGCTAACTAAATCTTAAGCTATTATTGATCCAAAACCAGAGGCAAGTGATAATCACTGATCATCCTTTAATGTTGTGAGTGTGGAGAAGATAGAATGGATATAATTTTCCAAAAGGGTTAAAATAAAAAATACACCATTATTTGTAGAAGTACTAATATTCATCAGTGCAGTAAACAGTTTGAAGAATAATTCAGTCATTAAAGTAGAACAATCCTAAAAGATACAGGATTTTTGATAAGTGACCCAGAAAAGCTGTTCTGAAAAGAGGCATCCTCTATTTTTATAAAAATCAAGCATTGAATATCAATGAGAGGTTATGAAAATATGAAAAGGACCTGGGCAGGGGAATTTATAACAATCACTACTTTCAATAAAACCCACTACTCAGGTCATGAATTGAGGATTGAACAGGGAAACATAAATAATGTGGGCTTTTTTCAGGTTTTATTTGCCTCATGTTTTGATTTGAACCTCTCCCAGAAAATAAGGCAAAAGACATAGAGACTGTGGAAATAAAAAGGTTCAAGAAATTAGTCAGGTCCTGCAATATAAAAATGAGTAAAACAAGATGAAGGAGAAAGAAGAGTGTTAGAGCTGCAAATGGAGGGAATGAAACTCCATCACAATGAATGACTTACAACTGAATCTGCCTAGAAGGAGCCCTGTTGAAAGGTAATGTTGCATCTGCTATTGTTGATGGAGAGATGACTATACCAATGACAAGATCGCCTGGCCTATAATAGCTCCATGGCTTTTCTCCATCCTGGTTTTCCAAACTCAGTGGGCACTTCATTCTCAGCTTCCCAGAGACCGGCTGGGACATCAGTAGAAGCAAAAGCAGAAGCAGGAGATTCATAATTCCTGGGGCTGAATCAATCTCCTTCCTATTTTTAAAGAAGAATTAGCAGAATTCAAAGCACTCTCACAGGATAGAATATCCTATGGCTTTCCTGATTCACACAGACAAGATTCATCTGGAAGAGATAAAATGTACATTCAAGAGCACAGCTCCCGCCTGTCCTGTAATTTGAGCCACAAAGGGCATAACCTGTAGTATTTATCCTTTTGTAATGCAAGGTCGCTTCTATGTTGTTTCAGTCTCATGTTTACATCAAAAGCAGACACTGGAGAAGTAGAAGAAGAGGTTTCAAGGCATGTAAGGTGACAATTACAGTGAGAAGAACCTTGTTGTCTTGGGACCCTGAACTTCTTCCATCTAAAGAAGAGTAGGCAGAAAAAAGGACTTCAGTGAAAAACCACAGATACACCTGTTGGCGCACTGTCCTGTAGTGGTCATAGTCTTTCCTGTTAGGATATGTGCATAAAGTCATGCCTGGAGCAAGATACTTTAACAGCCAGGAAAGTGACTTATGCTGGCCTTCAGTGGAATCTCTTGCTTCCAGAGATTGCTGGGGAAGGTCATCCAGAGCTGTGGAGTTTGGTGCCACTCTCGGTTGGTGATAATTAACTGTAGTCCTGTCTGTGCTCTAATGCCATGATGATGTTCTAATGTTAGAATAACAGTTTAACAGATTTTGAAGAAACTTTATAGGTTTTCTTGTCCAACCCCTTACTCAAGAAGGATACGCTATACCATTTCAAGCAAGTAGCTGTCCAGTCCATCTGTTGATGGACTATCCCACATTTTTCTAGTTTACCAAGAAGCAGGTTGTGGTCTATTTTGTCAGATACCTTACTGAAATCCCAGAATACCATGTCCACAGCTGATCCACTAATTCACGACAAAGAGTAGGGCTGTATGGGATTTTCTTTTCAATGAGATCTTCATATATTAATCCTAATTAGGGGCTCATTTTATAATTCTTGTAACTGAAGTGAAATTTCATTTGCCATCTGTTCTAGAAACACCAATTGACAAATCCAACAATCAGGACCTCTCCTACATTCTCCTGGTCACTCTCCTGCTTTCCATCTTGACCTGTTCCATTCTGATCATTGGCCGACCAAGGAGACTCTTGCCTCCTTCAACAAACAGCCTTCAGCATTGTCTTCTCAATTGCCATTTCTTCAATCTTGGTCAAAACTATCACAGTGGTGTTAGCTTTCTTGGCCACAAAACCAGGGGACAAAATGCAGAGTTGGTTGGGGAAGAATTTGGCCAACTCACTTGTGCTTTCTTGTTTTGGTCTCCAAGTTGTCATCTGCAGCATCTGGTGGGGCACCTTCCCCCCAATTCCCTGACTTTGACATGCACTCCCAAACTAGAGAGGTCATCCTTCAATGCAATGAAGGTTCTGTCACCATGTTTTATATTGCCCTTGGATACATCGACTTTCTGTCTGCTGTCTACTTCGCAGTGGCTTTCCTGGCCAGGAATCTCCCTGGGGCCTTCCACAAAGCCAAGCTGATCTCCTTCAGCATGCTGATCTTCTGCAGTGTCTGGGTATCCTTTATGTCTTCTACCTGAGCACCAAAGGGAGGTACATTGTAACTGTGTACGTCTTCTCCATTTTAGCATCCACTGCTGGATTGCTGGCTTACATTTTCATCCCTAAATGTGACATTGTTATTTTCAGGTCGGATCTGAATACCAAAGTACATTTGATATTAAAATAATATAGAAAAAGTTACTTTTACCTATCTGTTATTTTTCAAAAATGGCATTGATTAGTCTCAATTAACAGTTTTTGACCATTTAATATTTATTTATTTAAGTTATGCACTTCCTGGCTTCCCTAAAGGCAGCTTACAATCAATAAAAACAAGATGAAACATTAAAACTTTTGAAAAATAAATAGTATCACTAAAATTGTTTTACAATTGACAACAGGGGAAAGAGAGAAGGAAATGCACATATTGAACATACTGTCAACTCATAAAACATTTCTATGTCTGTTTTCAAGTTTCCATAAACAAAGGGGGGAATCTGAAGGAGCAGTACAGCATGAAAACCAGAAGTACATTCCACCATTATCTTAAAAAGATTGTAGCTAGGCTACCGGATCTTCTGGTTCTGAAAATCCTTTATTACAGAATGAGATTGATGATACCTGGGCACTGCTTCATTGGAGAATCTGATTTATGATATACCCGGGGGGAGGGACAAAACAGAGTCACAGGTGACTGTGAATTATGTATGCCAGACATGGTTTCATTTAGATTAATGCCAGCATGTTGCTCCTAATAAATCTTTTGAGGGTTTTTTTGAAGCTTGGCTTGAGGCTCATGATTTAATTAGGGCTATCACCGGAACCCTGACAAATATATTCCTCCTATTCCTAAAGCTAATCCAATTCCTATTCTTCCATATTTCTAAACATTCCTCAAACAAAATATGAGGTCTTATTTTTCGTCACAATAATGTGGGTAAAATCTGTTTCCAGATGAATGAGTCTTTCCAGTAAGCCAATGGAGACATAAGAAATGTGGCCTTGCAGTTCCTCGTGACCTGTGGGAAGTTTTATCAGAATATTCCCATAGCAATTCCTGAATCAGAAGATGAAAATGCTTCTTATAACAAAGGCTATTTTTCTTTGCAGATAACAGAAGGGCAAGAAGTAATCTGAAATTCCTTATGTTATTATTTATGTATGGGATTAATCCCATAGTCTGTAACTTCCTTTTTTAACTCTCCTAAGATCTGATAAGGCAGACCCTCCCATTCTGCTACTTGCAGCCCAAACTATGGCTCCTGACCAGGATGATATTGTACTGGACAAACAGACAGTAATTCTGCTAGTTCTGTTCCTGAGACAGAGGCATCTTTTTTACAATCTTCAACCATTTTCTGAAAAGAAGACTGAACAATAGAGTCTGGAGGCTTTTGCCCTGTATCTGCAAAAGCTGAGGGAATGGAAGACATATATTCAGGTGAAGAAGGAGGATAAATGACAGCATTAGTATAACATGAAGGTGGAGGTGTTAAAAGAGAAAGTTGAGAGAAACCCGAGTGGCAGGACAGGGAGAACGGAGGTGAAGAAGTTTGGTGCAGGCTTCGAACACCTTTTCTGGCATCAGGAGCGATCCCCCAGGGATACACAAACCCCGGAGAGGTCCGTGTCAATGTGGAGATCCTCGAGCTGTAGAGGGGGGAAGGCAACTCCCCAACAGTGAAGAGGGAAGCTCCCGAGCCCGGCGCAAAAGAGTAAGCTGTCATTTTATGGCGGCTACCAATCCGGTCTGCCACTTGAGTGAATTAGCAAAGCAGTGACAGCCTGCGAGATCGAGTAACAGGAACAGAGAAACGGTTTATATCTTGGATTCTTTGAAGACTGAAGGGAGCAGAATGACAGAAGAATGATAGCATAAATTCTTCTCTCCTGGTTGTGATTAGCACCTCTCGGAAGTCGGGCGGAGAGCGGCCAGAAAAGCAGTTGGGAAAATGGAACGATTATAATGGAGAGCGGAAAAGTCTAAGCACAAAAGGAAAACACAGTTTTACCCTGTGAAGGGGAAGCTCTAGGAAAAGAGGGAGATTGTTAAAACCCGGAGATCAGAGGTCCGGAACTGGTGAGGGGCTTTATTTGACTTTTGGACCTTTCTTTTTGACTTTATTTGAGAAGAGGGAGGTGACGGAGGTGAAAGAATATTGACATGGATTGAGTCTTATGAATCCTCAGATCTGAGCACAACATGACTATTACATCTACTTAATATTGTGGAGAAGACAAATTGAGCATTATATTGGACTTTGGAAGATTTGTATGTTGATTTAAAAGTTGGAAAGCAAAGAAAGAAGAAGCAGCAAGAGGAAGAAGGCAGAGGCGAACAGAAGGCTGGGAAAGACGGTTTTGGGACTGCAGATTAGTCAGCACATTATACCATTTGCTGATTGGAAGGCTGAAAAGAATCCTCTAGCTGGAAGATGGACCTTTAGCTCACCCAACTTGCTTTCTTTATTAAGTGGTACTACTTAAGTTTACTAAGTTGGCACTATTTTCTCTTTAAGATGACTTCCTTGCTGTTTGTTTGTTGATTTTCTGAAGCTGTGGTAATCTCTCTTCTATCTTTTCTCTTATTATCTTGCCCCCTGCCTCCCTATTGTATCTCCTAAATACCTTACATAATTCTACTTACTTGGGGGGGGGGGAAGAGGAGGATACACTATTATCAAAGTGTTAAGAGATTACTGTTGTAAGTATTAATGGCAAAAAGGGATAAACTTTGTTGATATAATCTATTTATAAATTATTTAGACTACTTAAGACATTTAAGATTAATACCTTAAAGTGTTAATTGATGTACTATTGCTGACCAATTTTCTTATTACATAGACTAGAATATTGTTGCAGATATCTATTTATGATATAGGGGAAAAGACTGTGGAGTGAGATATTAAATTGAAATACGTGAATAGACTTTCAAGTACAGGACCCAAATACTGAATGGTGATTTGGGATAATATATTTAAAATTGTGCATCAACAAAAACAAATACTTAGAGAGATGACATCCACAACAACTATGGCCTTAAAAACAGGAAAGAAAGCTATCCCGACCCTATCGACTACGTTGACAACCACCCCACCAACGTCTCAAAAAACTATCGAGGAGTCTTTAACAGGGGAAAAGCAGCCTAATGTCCCCAACATTAATATACAAGCTTCCATATTATCCTTGCAGGAAGCTATATCTAAAATGCAAGAAATGATGATTAAAAATCACAAGGAAACTAGAGCAGATATAAGCGAATTGAAAGATGAGATGGGGAAACTGAAGGCTGAAATGAAAGCGGATATATCGAAGGTGGAGGGTAAGATAGGGTCTCTACAGCAGGCCATGGAGAGAAACGAAGTGAAAATAAAAGATATAGAGAGTAGAACAACACGCATGGAGACTAACTTTGAAAAAATGGATGAGGAATTTAAAAATGTACTTAGAGAAATGGAAGACTCTCTGGTCCACCTCGAGATGGACAAAGCAATGGTGTATTTAAGGTTCCAGAATGTGGCAGAAGCAAAAAATGAAGAATTGGAACATTTGATGGCAGAAATATTGGCTGAATGGTTAGGAAAGGAAAAAGATGATCTAATTAAAGAGTTTGATGAGGTATATAGGGTTAGCACAAGCTACGCCAGGCGTAACAACTGTCCAAGAGAAATTCATATCCACTTCTTTAGGAGATGTCTGAGGGATTTAATTTTGAAAATGTCTAGAGAGGAAACAATAACATATAAAGGCAGAGAAATTAGGATTTTAAAACAAATTCCAAAGAGAGTGAGGATGATAAGACAAGATTATAAATTTTTAGCTAATGATTTAAATAAAAAAGGAATCCAATTTAAATGGTTAATCCCGGAAGGGATGTTAATTACGTGGAATTAGAGGAAAATCAAAATAGAATCGATAGAACAGGCCCAAGATTTTCATCAACAGCTCACAGATACGAATGGTCAACCCACTAAAGAAGAACCTAAAAGGAGACCACAGGAGGACCGATATCATCACAGAACCCAAAAGGAACAACTTTCTCCAATTTCAGGAAGTGATATTCCACAACCTGGGAGAGAAGAGCAAATCCCACAACAACAACAAGAGAACCGAATCATTACTAGGCAAAAATCTAAGCAGACGTAGATAAATGGTGGAGGGGAAGAAGTTGCTCTCCATCAATATAAACAGATTAAATTCATTATCAAAAAGAAAAAGGATATTCTCAAAACTTATTCAACATAACGCAGATATAATATGTCTTCAAGAAACACATATTTCGAAAAATGACGAAAGACATCTAATTTGTCCAAAATTAGGTAAACTTTTTACGGCACCAGCCGACAAACACAAGAAAAAAGGAATTGCAATTTACGTAAAACAAGATGTAAAGGCAGAATTAATCTGGTCGGATCCCGAAGGAAGAACTCTGGTTATACAAGTTTGGATAAACCACATCACATTTTTACTTGTAGCAATCTATGCCCCAAATGATGACCAGGGGAAATTTTTTAAACACCTTCACCAAAAAATAGTAGGCTTTGAAAAAAGAAACATTTGCTTGATTGACGATTTTAACTCCATTGCAGACTACCAGAAAGACCATAGTAATATGGGGAAAAACAAGAAGGGAAAAAGGGAACTTTCTGCGGCATGTAAAGAAATGTTGAAAGAGCTAAATTTAAAAGGTTTATGGAGGGAACGGAATCTTGAATGAAAACAATTTACATACTATTCTAATCCACATAAGACTTGGACTAGAATAGATATGGCTTGGATGGATTTGGATTTGGCTAATGAAATAAAAGAAATTAAAATCCTACCAAATGAATGGGCTGACCATAACCCAATACAGCTAATTTGGAGAGATAGGAGATGAATAAAAAAAAGATGGTCACCAAACAACCAAATTGTAAATGAAGAAGAGTATATTAATAAGCTGAAAGAGGAGCTAAACTGTTTTCTAAAAGATAATAATAATGAAACAACTTCAAAACAGAACATTTGGGATACTATGAAAGCAATTATAAGAGGCACAACAATTTCCTATAATGCTATGAGAAACAAGAGAATTTATGCCCGACAAAACGTATTACAACAACAAATCCAAGACTTAGAAATACAATTACAAAAAACCCCTAAGATCCAAGGACTACAAAATCAGTTAATACTAGCCAAACATAAGCTGAATTTAATTGAACAAGATAAAATAGAAGTTAGCTTGAGAAGGTCCAAACAAAATTATTTTGAACACGCCAATAAACCAGGAAGATGGCTATCTTATAAACTTAAAAAAGACAAAAGACTGATACACCAACTAATAGATGAGAAAGGCATCCCACAACATGAGATTGAGAAGAAAAAAGATATTATATTAAACTATTTTCAAAGATTATATAAAAAAGAAGAAATCAATGAAGATAAAATAAGAACTTATCTGGAGAATACGAATGATAAAACAATAGGGGAAGGAGACAAAGAATTACTAAATAAGGATATTACATGGTCTGAGTTAAAATCCGAAATGGAAAATCAAAGTAATAATAAATCCCCTGGTCCAGATGGGATTCCAGTAGAATTCTATAAAGCCACAATAGATTTAGTAGGGCCTTTGATGCTGGAAGTGTTTAACGAAGTACTTTTGGCTGCCAAAATGCCAGACTCATGGAGGGGAGCGCTGATTGTGTTAATTCCGAAGGAGGATGTAGATGCCAGATATATCAACAATTATAGACCAATCTCACTTTTAAACGCCAATTATAAATTATTTACCTCAATTATAGTGAATAGAGTAAAACAAGTTTTAAATTTATACATTCATGAAGACCAAAATGGTTTCCTTCCATTCCGCCAAATTAAAAACAATTTAAGAACCGTTATTGACATCTTAGAATATTATGAAGCTCATCCAGAGAAACAATTTGCACTCATGTTTTTAGATGCGGAGAAAGCATTCGATAACTTACATTGGCACTTTTTAATACAAAAAATCTATAACATGAGTCTGGGCACTAAATTCAAGAATATTATCACAACAATTTACAATACCCAACAAGCCAATATACTAATTAATGGAGAACAAACAGGCCCATTAAGCATTGAAAAGGGCGTTAGACAGGGTTGCCCTCTCTCACCCCTCTTATTTATATTTGCTTTAGAATCATTGTTAATGCGGATAAGACAAAACTCTGAAATTCAAGGAGTTAGGGTCAAAGCAGAGGAATATAAACTACAGGCGTTTGCAGATGATATGGTTTTTTTCTTAGAGGAACCCATGGAAAAAGGACATAACCTAATAAAAGAACTAGAACAATATGGCTCAGTAGCAGGATTAAAGATTAACAGAAATAAGACGAAATTACTGACTAAAAATCTAACAGAGAACCAGAGGAAAGAATTAGAAAAAACCATGGGGATACAGGCAACAAAAAAGGTCAAATATTTAGGCATATGGTTAACACCACATAGTAAATCGCTCAAAGAGAATAATTATGATAAACTGTTACAGCAAATTAAGAAAGATTTAGAATCCTGGAATAAGTTGCAGCTTTCTCTACTGGGCAGGATTGCCACGATCAAAATGAACATCTTACCAAAACTCCTTTACTTATTCCAGACAATCCCAATAAAATTACCAAAAATTTTTTTTTAAGATATAAATAAGGTAACTCTTAAATTTATTTGGCAAGGGAAAAAAGCTAGAATCAGTATTAAGGCCTTACAAGATGCAAAAAGTAGAGGTGGGCTAGCGCTCCCAAACTGGGAATTATATTATTGGGCAGCCAACTTATTATGGTTAAAAGACTGGGTCAATTTACTGAATAAAAGAACTTTAGTCTTGGAAGGGCATGACCTTCAAAGAGGATGGCACGCATTTCTATGGGATGTGGGGAAAACTAAACAGTCGTACTTTCATAGACATCTTATTAGAGATTCACTATTAACTAATTGGAAAAAAATATGCAAAAAACATTATTTAAAAATTCCGATTTGGCTTTCAACAATGGAGGCAATGGTTCATCCCAACAATTTGGATATAACAAAAATGACTAAATATAAAGATTTATTAGACCCTTTAGGAAAATTAAGAACTCAACAGGACTTACAGGAACAGGGATTTAAAATTGACCAGTGGTTATATATACAAATCCATAGCAGATACAAACAAGATATCAAAGAGTTTGGAATCTATAGCAAATTACAATATTTAGATAAAATCTTATTAGGATCAAATAAAAAGAATATCTCCAAATGTTATAAATATTTATTGGAGGTAGAACTAGAGCAAGAGATAGTGAAAGGGAACATGATAATGTGGAGTAGGAATATTGGAAGAAGCATTACATTAACAGAATGGGAAAAGATCTGGAATAGAAACATTAAGATTACAAAATCCGCGGCGTACAAAGAAAATATGTATAAAATGTTATATAGATGGCACTTACCCCCTTCGAGATTAGCGAAAATGAACCCAAACTCTAGTCCAAAATGTTGGAAATGTAAAAACATAGAAGGAACCTACTTTCATATGTGGTGGTCCTGTAAGGAAGCCCAGAAATATTGGCAAAAAATTAGAAAATGGTTGGAGAAAATAACCAAAGAACAAATCGAATACAAACCAGAGTTCTTCCTACTAGGGATCTCTGATAAACATTTACCTAAAAAGATGAAATATATAACAATTCATATTCTAACTGCGGCCAGATTAGCATTTGCCCAGTGCTGGAAATCATCCTATATACCTACAGATCAAATGGTCATCCAGAAAATATGTGACTGTGCAGAAATGGACAATTTAACCATAGAACTTAAAAATAGTCTTCAGCATTTTATGATAATTGGAATGCGTGGTATAATTGGTTATCTCAGAGATAAACTGTTCAATGAACAATGGGTAATTTAAGCATAAATAGTGATGTGTATATTTAAAGTAAGGTAGGAGAATTGGATCTTGCAGACTGTCAAAAAGGATATCTGTTTTTAATGTATTTTCTTTTTTCTTTCATCTCTTTGTTTTCTTCTTTCTTTTATACCTCTTTTTCTCCTTTTTCGGTCGCAAGACCGAGCATTTTTTTTCTTTTTCCCTTTTTTTTTCCTTTTTTTCTCCCTGTTGTATATGTAATGTTGTTATGTTTTTAATTGTAAATTCAATAAAATTTATTCAAAAATAAAAAAAATAAAAGAGAAAGTTCATTGTGACCAAATTTTTCAGTTGCATGTCTCACCTGCAAAACTTCTATTTTTGCTCTAGGTTCAGTATGCAATGTTTTCCCTATACGTTCCCAATCAGTTAATTTTAAAGACCCCTCTTCTGGATAACATAAGCACTGAGCTGCAATATCCTGGACCAGTTTAGGAGATTTTTCTGTGGTACCTCAATATTATTTTTCTTCAACAAATAGCCTAATTCATGTACATGCTTCCTTTGTTCCTCAGAAAGCGAAGACCCCATACTTACAGAAACCAAAAAAGGTTGAAGAAACCACAAAGGGTTGAAGGTGCACCAAATCCTTGCTGGACGAAGTAAGAGGGTCCCTGTTCAGGCGCAACTTGTTGTAATGACGAGGCAGTTGAGATGTTTGATCATGATCAAATGAATCATAATGAACTTTATTGGAGTCTAGTCTTGCATTTATACACATTTTTAGTAATCCTCTAACATTGGTTAACTTTAGTTATTGCTTAACTTTCATTACTGTTTAGCATAGTAATTAACACAATTAACTATCTCTAGTTAAAGTCTAACATATGTTTACTTCCTCGCTCTAATCCTCCTTTACATTAATGACTTTGTTTGCCTGAGTTGTATGTGCTTTGCAAACATTCATTACCTAAGGTTTGCCATCAGACAGGAACATTCCTGCAATTACAACTCTACACCTTATGTTTGTATCTATTGTGTGATCTTCATTGTTTTGGTCAAAGCTGAAGTAGTCATTGATGGGTAGGACATTGTAGCAGATAATTTTATGTACTGCGCTTAGGTCAGATTGAAGATGGAGTAATTCTAAATTCTCTAAGCCCAAACTTTCAAGTCTGGTGGTATAAGATATTCTGTTGCAAGAAGAAGAATTGGTCTAGCAAATGTTTTGCGTACTCTAGTTAGTGGTACAATATTACCAGAGAAGAAGCTATGCAAGACTAGGTTAACATCTCACAATACTTCTTTGGCAATATTGTTACAGTGGGCTCCGGCACTTACAACATTTCATGTAGGGATTTAATTTTGGACCTCAATCATTCATACTGGATAAATCTTTAACTTTGCTTACTTCCCATTGATATTTCAAAGTTTGCAATGACAATAATGACAATTAGCAGGTTCTGTGGGCATGGCCTATTTTGTGGGTGTGACCTAGGGGGTCATGTGACTGTGTGGGTGTGGCTAATTTTGTGGGCATGGCTTGGTGGTCATGTGACTGGCTCAGAGATGGTATTCAGCAGGTTCTGTCCAGTTCTGGAGAACTAGTAGCAGAAATTTTGAGAAGTTTGGAGAATCAGTAGAGGAAAATTTGAGAATACTACCTCTGACTGGCCATACCCCCATCTATTCTCTGCCTCCTGAGTCCCAGCTGATCAGCTGGGTCTTCTTTTGTTGTCCTGCACAGGAGAACAAAGCTGGAAAGCAGGTAAGTGGAGTGGGAAGGGAATGGCAATTTTTCAGTGACCTTACCCTGGGGTGGAAATGCATTTTGCAGTATATCCTTCCCCTAGAGTGGGGTGGGAATGGACGTTTTACAGTATCCTTCCCTTGGCATGCCTACCAAGCCATGTCCACCAAGACATTCCACGCCTACCAAGCCAGGCCCACAGAACCAGCAGTAAAATAATTTAAATCCCACCAGGGCAGCCAGGGAAGGACAGGATATGGAATAAGATTATCTTATATTAAGATAAAATGGCTGAAGAAAAGAGACAAGATTTCCAAAAGAGAAGGGAAAGGAGTATTTTGCCTTGGATGGGATAAATATGGAAATTTAAGTCTATGTGAACATGCCCTCTTTCTCTCTATGTGTTGTTCTCTAAATTAAGGGGTGGAAAATTCACACATTGAAACTCAACAAGTTCTCAACCTGACACTTTGTTTTATGCAGATGCACAAACAAACCTAAATAGACAAATACCCACAAAGAGAAAATACTGGTGTCAGAACTTTGACAATGAAAAAAACACCATCCTCCTTGTGATTGTGTTTTATCACAGCCCTATAGAGGGACTGGACAGTTCTTCACAGGACATCTCTTCCCTGTTGGGAGGGAAGGGGGGAGACTGTCAATTAGGGCTGTAGGGTATTGTCTTTTGACCCACTCAATTTGTCCTAAGACTTCCCCCAGCCCCATTATGATCACATTTCCTCCCATGAAATGATTCCAGTGTATTTGTCCACTTCGCTTGGTATAAGAGGAATTTATAATGCCTTGATAAGATCACATTTGGAATACTACATCCAGTTTTGGCCTCCACACTGTAATAACATATGTCAAGACTCTGGAAAGAGTACAGAGAAGACCAATAAAGATGATTAGGGGACTGGAGTCTAAAACATATAAAGAACAGTTGCTGGAATTGGGTATGTTTAGTTTAATTCAAAGAAGTACTAGCAGTGTTCCAATATCTCAGGGGCTGTCACAAAGAAGAGGGAGGCAAGCTATTCTCCAAAGCATCTGAGGGCAGGACAAGAAGAAATGGGTGAAAATTAATCAAGGAGAGAAGCAACAGAGGAGAGAAGAGGAGAGAAGAGATTGGACAATCATTTATCTGAATTAATATAGGGTTTCCTACCTAAGCAGGGGATTGGACTAGAAGACCTCCAAGGTCCCTTCCAACTTTGCTATTCCATTTTTCTGTTATAAGATGACCCTTGGGGTACTTGGATAGTTCATTGGTTTCCATTGTCCTAGTCAAAACTGATGTTTCTCCCAGACACTCGTAATTCCCATCAATATACTTTTATCCTATGGTTGCTTCCTGCATACAGGATCTGGAGATACTCATTGATGGCTTTTTCTTTTCTTTTCCTTTTCTTTCTCTGCAGTATTATTTGGTCCTTGGATTCACATGGTAGGCTGATCTTAACTCAGGAGGGTTACCCCTTTATGAACATTTACATTTTCACATGCTCTCTCTCTCTTTTTAAAAGAAATTTGCTTTGTATTTCCCTACCTTCCAAGAAGCAGCTAAGGATACTTCCTTCAAAGAAACAGCAGGATAAAATTTGACTTTGAACAGAGCCAAAGGGCCAAGTTTTTGCTCAACACAGAAGGGACATAATCACTCCTTCAAATTCAATTGCCCTTATTTGAGTCATTTCTCCAGTCATTTCTCAGTTGAGCTTTCTACATAAAAACTACAACTGGACTAAAAAAGGGGACACACACACACATTTAAGAAACCTTCCAACTTTCTTTGGCAGCAGAAAATGACATGTGATCAAACTCACCACAACACATAGGATGCCCTATTGTGATCACTGGTCACAGATCAAAAATTGTGAATCTCATTTCTGACACAAGTTTGTGTGGAATCAAAACACTGAAACCAAAGCAAACAGTAAAGGCTCACTGCAGCATTTATTACACAGGACATACTGAGAGTTGATCTTGTCCAAAAAAATAGAGCGAAATAAACAAAGGGATACACTCACATCCCACTTACACCGGCATGGGATTTTAATGAAGTTTTTTAAAATATTGTGAATGTTACAGTTTCAAGCTGCCCAGAGGAATCTATAGGTGAATGTGGCAGCCTTATACATTTGTTTAATAAGAATATATAAATATTTATGCTTTGCAGAAAAGAGACTAAAATGATGCAAAACAGAAGGAGAAAATGTGGTATACATAATTTTACAAGAGGACTTGTAGAAGGAATAAAAAATGGTTATACAATGATTCCTGAAGATTGGAAGCAAATATTACCTGACTCCTCCAGCAGTATCTTTCACTTCCCCCCAGCCACAGCTGGTAGCGCTGGGATTGATTTAATCACTCAAGAGGAAATTGAGTTTAAATTTCCCTTGGAAGTTAAAATAGTTCCATCTCAATTTAAAGGACCTCTTCCTTCAGGATTAGTTGGCTTAATTCTGCCTCGTTCTTCTGCACACAAAAAGGGCTGTTTTGTTGTGCCTGAGGTAATAGGTTCAGATTACATTGGTATCCTCATGATTCAGATTTGGGTGAACCTTCCTCAAGTTCTTCCTTGTAATTCTTCTGTTGTTCAATTGTTTCTTCTTCTATATGAAAATCCATCTCCTGGTATTAGGTAATCATGTGGATGCAAGATTTGGATCAACTTCTTTATCTGTAGGCTTACTTCATCAGCTGAACTCCTCTCATCCTTTGTTAACACTCCTCCTAAATAAACAACCATTTCAAGGGTTATTGGATACTGGAGCCGATGTTACTGTCATCTCCTCTTTACATTGGCCAGTACAGTGGAAAAAATGAAAAATCATTGTGGGGAATAGGAGGTTCTACAGCTGCTTGGCAGAGTGTTCAAGAAATTAATGTTACAAAATCTGCTGGTAAGTTTTTTTCCTACAACCATACATTCTAGATATTCATACTAATATTTGGGGCTGTGATATCCTTTCTCTTCTTAATGTCAATTTGATTCTTGATGATGGCTCTTCCTGTTTTTTTTTTAATAAATTTTATTGAATTTACAATGGGTCTTCCTCTTAAATGGCTCTGTTCTATGCTGGTTTGGGTGGAACAATGACCATTATCAAGGGAAAAACTTGCTGCTCTACAACAATTGGTTCAAGAACAATTGGCTGCTGGTCATATAGAACCTTCTGCTAGTCTTGGAATACTCCTGTTTTTGTTATAAAAAAGAAAAATGGGAAATGGCATTTCCTTCATGATTTAAGAGAAGTTTTTTTAATAATAGCATGCCCACAAAACAATATCATTGGTGAGTGTTGCCTCAGGGAATGCTTATTTCCCCTACACTTTGTCAATATTTCATGGATAATGCTCTTCAACCCTTTAGGAATAAATGTCCTTCCTATTTAGTCTATCATTATATGGGTGATATATCGATAGCAGCCCCAGATTTTGATGAATCTAAATTGTTAAAAGAGTTAATGGATATTGTGGCACAACAGGGATTGTATATAGCCTCAGACAAAATTTAAAAGGTAGAACCTTATACCTACTTAGGACATAGAATGTGGCACAATTTCTCCATTCCAATTCTTCCTGAATTACCAGTACAGAAATCATATACTTTAGTATAATGGCAAAAATTACTTGGCATTATTAATTGGGCATGCCCATTCTTCTATATTACAACTGGTGATATGTTGCCCTTATTTCAGTCTTTGAAGGGAGCACAATCACCAGGAGATTTAGTTGTATTAACTGATCTTCAAAGAACATGCCTTCAAGAAATATTGAATAAGTTTAAGCATAAGTTTAAGTGGACAGGATAACATCCTTAACAATAGGACTTTGCTTAGCTATTCTTCCCACTGCACCCTTACCCACGGGATGTCTTTATTCTAATGCCTCTCCACAAGCAGTCAACATTCATGAATGGATTAATTTGTCAGCTACTCTGCCTAGATACATTTATCCTTATCAATCAACATTAGAGGATTTGATTATTAAAGGAGCTTTACATCTTACAGGACAGGATCTCATTAGCATAGCTTTCACTCGTACAAAAGTTGAACATGAGCATTTGATGATGATTTCAGAATCATATCAGATAGCCTTTTCTCAATATGTGGGAAACTTATTATATTCTTTACCCAAGGATCCTAGAATAGTGGTTACTACTACTTTAAATCTGGCCTTTTCTTTCATTTTTGTGCAAAATCCTATTTCTAAAGCTCTTAGTTTTTACTGATGGCTCACCTACAAGGGGTGTGGTCGTCTGGCAGATTCAACAACAATGGTATTCTAAATTTACTGCCACACAGACTTCAGCTCAACGTGCTGAGCTGGCTGCTGTGATTTTGGCTTTACAATTGTTCAATGACCAAGCTATTAACTTGATCATTGATACTCAATATGTGTATTTAGCTATGCAATCTCTTCCTTTTTCTTATTGTTCTCTCTCTTTGGATAAGAATTTGTTATCCTTGTTTTTATCTTTAAAGAATAGTTTGGAAACTCGCTTGTATTCTTTGTATGTAGAATGTACTTTCAAAGTCATACTCCCTTTACTAATGCCTTGACTGAAGGAAATCAGAAGGCAGATGAATCCTTAAATGATGTTAATTCTCATTGCCTATCCTATTTTGCTATAATGGGTCAACCTTCTCAGTTGAAAACTGATAATGGCCCAGCTTATATTAGTAAGGAATTTCAAACCTTTTGTCAGAAATGGAATATTACTTTAGTGCACGGAATTTCTTACAACTCTCAGGGTCAAGCTATAGTTGAGTGAGCTCATCGTACTTTTAAGGCATTGCTTCAAAAACAATTACAAACTGAGTCTGGCCCTTACCATCTGCAAAAGATTCAAAATCTCATTGCTGTAGCATTATATACTTGGAATTATTTAACCTTTTTAGATTCTCTTGCAGACTCACCTGTTAATTTGCATTTTTGAACTACTGAATCTTTAGCAAGTCCTTTGGTAAAGTATCGCCAAGCTCCAGGTCCAACCTGGAAAGACCCTACGCCACTGATCACCTGGGGTTGTGGTTAAACTGCCATGGAAGATCCTTCTACTGGACAAGCAGTGTGGGTTCCAGCGCGCTGTGTTTGTCTGTATCATGGCATGGCATCAGGGTATTCACAACCCGATTCCAGATTTCAATCTTCATCTGAACACAGAAATCCATCTTCCAAGGTCAAAGCACCCACAATCCATCACTTGGGGCCAGGTTAAATCTACTACATATCAAGCTCAACAACTGCAACAAGCCTCATTACCTCAGACTCCTGAAAATCTTGTTGCTGTTGTTTTTGCTATTATTACTGCTAATTCTGTTACAATTTTATTTTGTATTTTCTTGTTTATGGTTAATGGTGTTTCTGCTCAAAATGACACTTCTGTGGTTTGTCTTAACCCTAATTTGTGGGTTCGTCATGCCCAATACATGTTTATGGCCCATGACAAAATATTACTTTATACTATGACCCCCAATGGCATTTGGTAAAATTTCTTTTACCCCTAACTTGATCATGTCTTCTACATTTATTGTCTCACAACTACAATCTATTTCACACTCACTTTCTAAACCCCCTATGCAATTGAATTCTGCCCGTTGGCGTTACTTGAAAGTTAGTCAATTTACAAGGGGTCTGTGTTTCTGTTGTCACACTAAACACACTTGGCTTCATAATTGGTCTGATTATGATGATGCTCAGCACCTATTAAAAAAGCTAGGGAATTATAGTTATTGTTCTGACTACTATTGGTTGTCAGGTACCTTTAATTCTTCTTTGTATGGACTTAATATAGCTCCTGATATGTATCCTGACAATTTTCCTATTTTTAATGCCTCTGATCAATCTAATATAAATATGCTACTAATGTTCATCCTCAGAATTTTTCATTCTTTGAATAAAACTATTGAGAATGAGCTTGCCAATTTACAATCATACATTCAAAATAATATCCATGCTCATTACTCACTTTTTGAGTGGCTAACCAATTGGCTCCCTGATTGGTCTTGGCTCAGACAGTTTTTCTTTTATGCTACAATTATTATTATTGTACTAATTGTAACCTGTTGTTTTATTCAATGTATTCCAAATTTATTTGCATTGTTTCATTCTACTTCCCCCTCTCTTACTCCTTTACAATTGCGATACATTCATAAATCTTTGAATCTTCCATTTAAAATAAAAAAACGAGGATATGTAGAGTTGTAATTGCAGGAATGTTCCTATCTGATGGCAAACCTCAGGTAATCAATGTTTGCAAAGCAAATACAACTCAGGCAAACAAAGTCATTAATGTAAAGGAGGATTAGAGCGAGGAAGTAAACGTATGTTAGACTTTAACTAGAGATAGTTAATTGTGTTAATGCTAAACAGTAATGAAAGTTAAGCAATAACTAAAGTTAACCAATGTTAGAGGATTACTAAAAATGTGTATAAATGCAAGAGTAGACTCCAATAAAGTTCATCATGATTCCTTTGATCATGATCAAACATCCTGACTGCCTCGTCATTACAACAATAAGGTAAACTTCTGCAAACTCGATTGCAGAAAATACGACTTCAGCAACAAAGTTATCAGTGCCTGGAATGCACTACCTGACTCTTTGGTTTCTTCTCCAAACCCTTAAAATGTTGATTTTAGACTGTCTACTGTCTACTATTGACTTCACCCCATTCCTAAGAGGTCTCAGGGGGCATGCATAAAAGTACCAATGTGCACACCGTCCCTGTCCTAATGTCCCTTTTTATATGAACCCATTTCATGTAATCATAATCATGTTCTAATTATATGTTATCTAATACATGTTTGAGAAATAAAAGGAAATAAATAACAAATAAATAAATAAATAAAACACACTGGAGGAATTTTGCCAATAAAGCCAAAATGAAATCAGATGCCCACACAGAAACAATGTTGTAAACAACTGGTTTACAGGTCAATCGGCAGATAGGAAGAGAAAAATCTTTGCTCGCTTTGAGGATGAATGTGGGGACCTTTGCTCTACTAGTAGGTTGTGCTTATGACACTCTGCATTGAGGTGACAGATGGACAACTTGCCGTGGAGAAAAAACCCCAATATCTTCACAGTGAAAAATAATCTCTGGTACTAGTTAAGGTCACCTCCTTCAATTTTATGGAACATCGTTGGAATATTTTGTGGAATATTTTTCACCTGAGGTTGAAGAGAGGAACAAGGCAATGGCAGTCAGGATAATGCCCAGATTTTCCTTATAAGAAAGATAACTTTTAATCTTGGGGATACAGTGAACTCGATTGATGTTTGGATGTTGATCATCTGGACATTTGGTACATTTGTCTGCATCTGAAAAAGAGCAAGAAGAGGGTCTACATTTAACATGTCCTCTAATCAAGTGCATTGTTTGGGTAAACTTGTTTTTGGTGTGAATGATTGGGTGTAGGTGAAATCAATATATTTCTTTATTTCCCTCCAGCTAGAACATCTTAATATTCTTTCTTTTTTACTGTTACCAATTTATCAATGAACTGGTTGAGAGAATAGAAGGGAAGAAGAAAGGATTCAAGAAACAAAAGCAGTTCACCATTTTACCTGTCCACTGCTGAATCTCTTGCAAATTGGAGCCCAGCCTTTTGTCAATGCTTTGAGGCACCAATGAGATAGATAGTGGAATTAAGTATGTGTGAAGGATCACTTAATGTAGCTTATGCTAGATGAAAATGATAAACACTAACTTTGTCATGGAGAAGGAATTGTTAGGTGGAGTAGCCCTTGAAGATGAGTTGGATATAGAGTGAGGACATCAAAATGTATTCCTCATTTTTTTTTATTATCAAAAAGAGGAACATCTTCCAATAAGTCTTTCTTATTAGGAACACATCAAATTGGCAAGGTTTGGTGTAATTTTGGATATGACCAAATCCGGAATTTTACCTAGTAAAAGAATACATTTGAAACTTCCTCCCATAGTCACATTCTCCAATCAGGTTACAATTCATCTGCCCGATGATGCCAGACTTCACCTTCAGGCAGCTGCAGACACACTCTCTATTCCCACAGGAAAAGAATTTCACCCAGCCAAAAAATCCCCCCTTATCTATGCTTCCTCCTCCCAGTTGCTAGAATGTGGCAAGCCTCAATACCCATAGTCCCTTTTATACAATCATAAAGAAGTGAAGAAAGAATAAAAATGACTATAATAAAACATGGCTGCACATATGTAATCTTCAGGGTCAACTCTCACCCCTCCCATCCTCTCTCCAAGGACCACAAGTTTGAAAATGGCTTTAAGAGGAACCTCCAGCAGAACCTCTGCAATGTCAGCCTCAGGAAATATAAACCTAGGAGTCACCAGAAGCAGACCAAAAAAGGCACCACCTGAACAATAGAGCAGTCAACTGATTATGACATAAGGCTACCAACTTCCCCTTCCCCAGGAAGTAGAATGAAGAGTACATCAAAGAAACACTGTGAGATTCCTTTAGCAAAGAAATACATCCTTTGAGCTACAAGTAGCTACAACCTGAAACTGTGGCTACACAAAAATACCTATGAGACGTGGACATTTGCAAGAATCTGATCAATCCTCCTAGAAAAATCTAATCAAAGCTCCATCATTATATTATGGAATCTGGAAACTCTCACTATTCAAACCAATGAAGTAAATAGTAATTTGAAGTGTCAAAGATGTATTGTGAAAGACAAAGAGCAAGAGCTGTCATCTCTCTCACAATACTGAACCCTCACTTATCCTGAATCTTTATCCATGAGCTCTATCCCTGTTTGCTTGCCTATATGCCATATTAATCTCCAAAATCTATTCTTATAATTCACTATTACATAAATGTAGACTGTTATGTATGGTCGGTGGGTCCCAATGAGACATGAGGCTCGAGTAGTGAACAACAGCTCTTTATTAAGGAGGCAGATTCTGAGACAACAAGCCTAGCCGTGGTAGCCCTTTATATAGAGCTGGCTGCAGCCAGGCAGCCTATGACAGTCTTTTAAGCTTGCCGCGCTTGGTTTCACCCAATTGCGGCAAACCCCATATGAACCAATCAGGAATGCTTATATCATCCAATCACGGCCCAGCTCTTCTGAACCAATAGGAATGCAGATCTATGAGCCTGCTTAGTATGGAACACCCCTCCCCTCTTGGTTCCGTCCAAGGGGCGGGGTAATGTAGTCATGCAAGTAGGCGGGTACCTGCCTACTTGACTTGTATGGTTCATAATGTCTCTGGTCATCGTCAGGTTCGGACGGGCTCCGCGTTGCTCTCAAGCTTCTTGCTGGAACCGCCTGGAAGGGTGAGCCGGGCCTATAGCTGCAACTCCCACCTGGTGACTCCAGGTTGGTTGAGTCATTTGCTCTGCTGCTCCCGCCTGGGCTCTCTGGGCTGGTAGAGCTTGTCCGGCTGCTGCTTCCAGGCAAAGTACCCGTCTGCCACGGTTCTCTGTTGGTTGGTAAGTATTGTTGGTTTGATGTTTGGTCTTTATTTAATGTGTGTGGGGGGTGTTCTGCTTGCGCAGGTATCAGTTTTTTTTCAGAGTTTGAGGTCTCCTCCCCCTCTGATTTCTTGGGTAAGGTCTGGCAGAGCCAGCCTGGACCTAAGCTGGTCAATATGTCATTTCCAACACCTACCATCGGTGGTTTTGAGGCGGTAGGAGCGTGGGCCCATGATTTGGGTGATTTTTTCAGGGAACCATAGTGGGTGCCCTGTAAAGTTTTTGGCAAAGACAGTGTCACCTATTTTGAAGGCGCGGTGCTTGCTGCTGGAACCGAGGGGTTTCTCCGGGGTGTAAGCAGGGTGCAGGCGATCCAGAGGTGACCAGAGTCTTCTGCCCATCAACAATTCTGCTGGGCTCTTGTTTGTAGTGCTGTTTGGTGTGATGTGTTGTAATAGAAACATTTTGGTGACTTTTTCGTGGATGTTGCCATGCTCCATCTTTTGAAGAGTTTTTTTTGTAAATTGAACTATGCGTTCAGCTCTGCCATTCATCGCTGGGTGAGCTGGTGATGTCAATGTGTGTCGGATGCTGCGATCTGCCAAGTATTGCTCAAATGCCAATGCGGTAAACTGGGTCCATTTTCAGATACTATCACATCTGACAGAGCATGCGTGGCAAAAAGTTTATTTAATTTTTTGATGACAGCTTCCATGGTGGTAGACTTCATTTTGCTTACTTCAAGCCAATTCGAATAAGCATCAACAGTTATTAAGAAGGTATGTCCCTTGGCTGGCCCTGCAAAGTCAATATGAATGCACGAACAAGGGCCTCTGGGTGTTTCCCATTCTAAAGGTGGGGCTTTTGGGGGAGCTGAGCATCTGGTACAAGCCGCAATGCAGGTTTCAATTTGTTTGTCCATGCCTGGCCACCAAGCATAGCTCCTGGCCAGGGATTTCATACGTACAATGCCTGGGTGCCCCTCATGTAGCAATTCTAAAACTTTTTTCTGTAATGTTTCCAGTATTACCACCCGGTCTCCCCACAACAAGCAACCCCTTTGTGAGAAGAGTTCAGTTTGTCAGTTTTTAAATGAGAGAGTTCGTTTTGCTTGCTGTCAGGCCAGCCCCTCTCCACCCAGCTGAGAACTCGTGCCAAGCATTTGTCCTTCCTTGCTTCATGGGCAATCTCTTGCGTGGTCAATGATGGCATGGATAATGTTTCTATTTGCAAAATTGGTAAAGTGGGTTCTGGGTCATCTTGCACATCTGGCAAGGGGGAGCGGCTTAACGCGTCGGCGTGGGATATAGTCTTGCCTGGGCGATGTATTAATTGGTAATTATAAGCAGCAAGAAATTCAGACCATCTTGTCATTCTAGGTGACAGAATGTGTGGAATGGGTTTGTTACCCGCCAAAATGCCAAGTAGGGGTTTATGGTCTGTAATAATCGAAAATGTCCTACCATAAATGTATTCGTGGAATCTTTTTACTGCTGAGATGATGACGAGGGCTTCTTTGTCCAGCTGGCTGTAGTTCCTCTCCAGCTTGGACAGGGTTCTGGAAAAAAATGCAATGGGAGCCTCTGTTCCATTTGGCAAGGTATGGCTTAAGATTGCACCAACACCGAAGGGAGATGTGTCGCAAGTGATAGTCAGTGGTAGGGTTTCGTTGTATTACATGAGGACTGCGTCTGAAGTCAAGAGGTTTTTTATTTGCTGGAAAGCGTGTTCCTCTCACTGTCCCCATATCCGGGAAGCTTTTTTGTCAAGGAGTCTATGCAAGGGTTCTGCGACAGTCTCTGTCTGGAGTAGGAAAATGTTATAGAAATTAATAAGTCCAAGGAATGCTTGGAGGTCTGTTTTGTTTTTTGGTCTGGGGGCTTCTTTGATGGCTTTTAGTTTTTTGTCAGTGGGGTGAATTACCTTTTGTCAAGGAGGTATCTGAGGAATTCAACCCTTTCGGTACGTCATTGACACTTTTCTTTTTTAACTTTGAGGCCAGAGTCTTTAAATTTTTGAAGGACTGCTCTGAATCATTTTTCTAATTGTTTCTTATTGGGGGCTGCTACTAAAACATCATCGAAATAGGGTACGACTCCTTTAATTCCATGCAGCAGTCTTTCCATTAGGCTCTGGAAGACCCCCGGTGCGACGCTGACTCCAAATTGGAGTCAGTTGCATTTAAATGCCCCTTGA
Source organism: Pseudonaja textilis (assembly GCF_900518735.1). Next base: position 26,262 of record NW_020769872.1, read on the forward strand.
TGTGTCACAATAGTTTGAGCCTCAGCGGTTTCAGCATCAACCGGCAGTTGTTGATAGGCTTGTGCCAGGTCGAGCTTTGCAAAGATCCTGCCACGCCCAGTGAGTGTAGGAGATGTTGGACTACCGGCACGGGGTAGGCACTCTGCTGCAAAGCATGGTTGAGGGTGGCCTTGTAGTCTCCACAAATTCTCAGGGAGCCATCTGGTTTGATAGAGGTGACAATTGGTGTTTCCCATCAGGCATGGTCGATGGGTTCTAATACGCCTTGCACTGTGAGCTTATTTAATTGCTCATCTATTTTCGGCTTGAGTGCAAATGGCACTCAGCGCGGTTTGAGGCGGATGGGAATGATGTCAGGGCTAATATTAAAGGAGATTGGAGACCCCTTGTACTTGCCTAGGGTGTCATCGAAGACTTCTTGGAAGTCTCGTACAAGCGTCGCTTCCCAGTCTTCGTCATCTGTGTGGTTGATGCCTGCCACCTCAATCCCTAGGGGTGCAAACCATTGCAAACTGAGTAGGCTGGGGTGGTCCTTATCAACGATTGTGAGTGATAGGATGCTGGTATGGTTTTTGAAAGAAATCTTGAAGTATCCTTTACCAGCGACTGGGATACGGTTTCCTTGATAGTCTCTTAAAATCAGTTTCTGGTGGTTTAGTTTTTTGCGGCTTATGGTGGGTATCAGGCGTTTTATGGTCCGCCAAGATACCATAGAGAGGTAGGAGCCAGAGTCTACTTCCATGGTGCATGGTTGGTTTTTGATGGCGACCTCAACACGTATCTTCCATGCGTCCATTGGTGAAGTGTGGCCGATGATAACTGTTTGGTGCGTTTCTTCCCTTCTTGGTGCATCTATGAACTTCTTAGTTCGGCTATCCCGGCTCCATCTGCTGTCAGTCAGGCAGTCCCGGTTTTTTGGTGGGAGTGCCATCTAGCCTTTTTGGGCTGTTTCCTCGATGCCAGGGGCTGAAATCTCTTTTGTTGCACCATACTTTGGCGATATGCCCTCGTTTCTCGCAAAAATGGCAAACAGCGTCCAGGAATTTGCATTCGGAACACGGGTGATTTCCTCCACAGCCGGCACACTGGTACCTTGACTTACAACCATGCCAGTCTTGCCATTCTCAATCTGACTGAAGTCTGTGAATTTCTTCCTCTTCACTGTCAGAAGGGGATTCGATGTTGCCATGGTGGGTGGAGGCTGTGAGTTTTTCTGTTGAGGTGGTCATCTTGCCAGTTGAATGGTGGTCAGTTCTGTTTGAATGCCGCATTCACGCCACTGACTTTTGGGTGGCTTTGGCTATGGCATCAGTGAGGGAGATGTCCCCTTTGGCCATTAGCCTGCTTTGAAGTGCCGGGTCTTTCAGGGCGAGGACAACCCGGTCACGCATGGCCTCGTCCAGGTTAGTGAATCCGCACAGACCCCCTAGGTCCCTCAGATTGGCTATGAACTCACTGATGCTCTCATCCTCATGCTGGTCTCACTGATAGAAATCATGCCTTCGGATAAGCATCGGTACGTCTGGAGCATAGTGGTTCCAGAGGATGGGAGCTAGGTTGTCCCAATCCATCGTCTTGACATCTGCGGGCTTCGCTAGTGCCTTGGCCATTTTAAAGACAGCGGGCCCACAATGCGTTAAGAAGACTGCTCGCTTTTTGCTGCCAGTAGCTTCTTTTAAGTTATTGGATTCCAAAAACATTTGGAAGCGATCGATGTAGGACTTCCAGTCCTCGCTGGCTGGGTTGAATGGTGCTGGCGGCACGGCGCTGCTGGCCATTTCGCTGTTCATCTAGTGCTGTTTGCCACATGCTAATCAACGTTGTTGTCTCAGAATCCCATCCTCGTCACCAGTGTTATGTATGGTCGGTGGGTCCCAATGAGGCACGAGGCTCGAGTAATGAACAACATCTTTTTATTAAGGAGGCAGATTCTGAGACAACAAGCCTAGCCGTGGTAGCCCTTTATATAGAGCTGGCCACTGCCAGGCAGCCTATGACAGTCTTTTAAGCTTGCCGCGCTTGGTTTCACCCAATCGCAGCAAACCCCATACGAACCAATCAGGAATGCTTATATCGTCCAATCACGGCCTGGCTCTTCCAGACCAATAGGAATGCAGGTCTACGAGCCTGCTTAGTATGGAACATAGACAATTGTGGGATTCAAATAACTTAACATCTTGTTGTCTGCCCTAATGACTGGCTGAGTGGATGTGGCTGGGTGGGCATGGCCAGGGGTGTGTGACAGCACTCAGCCTCCTGCAGCACTCTGCCAGCCAAAATGGGGCATGGGGATTAATTACAAAATGTGGGCTTTGCTTTGTGAAATTCAGATCCAATGAGCAAGGGGTGTGAACTGCACAGAAAATACACTTTTGTTTGGTTAAGAAGAAATATCCCCAAATTTAGAGGTACACTAAGTGTAAGTTAATATAAGATTAACTTTTAGATATACACCTCCCCATCAAACAGCAAATTTTGAAGCTCCAGGTAAAGAGGATTCATTTTAGGATGAGTAACCATAGTTTGCATGTTGGGGGTTCCTCAAGGAAGGCTGGGAAACTCTGTATTTTAAAGAACATTTGAGGGAGGAGTGCAGAAAAGTCTTTTTCTGCCTGAGGCTGTAGAGACCTGGCACCAATCAAAACATTTTTGTGAAACAACTGATCGACACTGAAAGGGTAAACCACTAGTATATGAAAATAAGAGCAAACCCACTCCCTTTTAGTACTGATGATGTTACCTAGTTTGATAATGAAGCATCTGCAAGAAAACCATTAAGTTCAGAAAGCACCAAGAAACCCACAGTTCAACCCTGAGCTACAAATATTCTCTTCTATTGATAATCACTTTTTGGTTAGAGGAACTCAGAACTTGCATTATATGACATGGCTCCCAGTGGATTTCATTCTAAATTTTGATATAATTTCTGTAAATAAGGAATGTAGAATTATAATGGCTGAGTATTTCATCCTTCATACATAACAAATACAAAGCTAAAGGATAAACAAAGAAAAAAGTTTTTGGGGAAAAAAGGCTCAGGAAAGAAAAAGAGTGAAAGTGTAAGAGAGAAAGAGGAAAAGAAGGAAAACTGAAAAAGAATGACTCTCAACTTTATTTGGTACAGATATAAGTAAAAAATATATCAAACTTTTACTCTAAGGTTAACATTTGTCTACATTATTTCCATAATCCCTTATTTAAACATCAAAGCCCAGATCAACTTTTAATTTCAGTTTCTCACAAAAAGTCCAGTAATGGTTCGTAATGGGTTAATCACTGTTAATGAGACCACAACTGATTTATTTAATTGCACCAAATTCTAAATAAAACAGGAATGGAAAATCCTAAGCTGTAGTATAGACCCACACTTCTCAACTTTGGCAACTTTAAGGTGCATGGACTTCAATTCCCCAAGCAACATAAAGTTCATCCATCTTAAATTTGCCAAGACTGAAAAATGCTGATCTACAGGTAGGGATTTTTCCATTCCTCTTTTACTGGTTCCTACTTACTTTTGAGCAATCATAATGCAAAACGCTCATTCCAAACTGACTCCACAGTAATGATAATGCAAAATCCCCATTCCCAACTCACACAGTAATGATCATGAAAAATATCCATTCCCAACTCACCCTAGAGCAGGGGTTTTGGGCCTGGAAGGTGTCCTGCACCAACCTGGAAGCCAAAATGGGGCACATGGAGAGACTCCAGGGAGGGGCAAGATGGGTGGGCTCAGCCAGAGGTGGGATTTGCCAGTTTTCCAAATTGGGCAAAAGGTTAACAACCAGTTCACATGAACCGGTGAGAGCTGGCTGAATCCCACTTCTGAATGTATATGTTGCTCAAGAGTCAAAGAGATTGGACACACCCCAGCCAAGCCTTTCAAAATAATTGTTCGTGGAAAATCTCAGGATCTCTGACCCTCCCCAAAGCCTGTCCCTTTCTCCTGCTGTCACTCACCTTCCTGGATGGGAATGGTTCCTTCTGCACAAGGACAACAATTGTAGCAGCAGATGGGTTTCCCTTCCTGAGCCACCTTAATTAAACCAGGAGGACAGCTTTCCACACCCTTGGAGGGAGGCAGGGGCTTGCCAGAAAGATGGGGGAATAATATACATTTCATGAATTATTTTATTTCCTAAATTAGGTAAAATAAAAAGGTTGGGGATCTCCAATTCAAGGTTTAGCGTTGCTAAATCTGCATACAGATGGCAGGTTGAACAACTAGCCTTGTGGTGCAATCGGAACAGTCTTGAACTAATCACATTCAAAACCATAGAAATGATGGTAGATTTTAGGAAAAACCCTCCTATGCTATTACCTCTTACAATACTAGACAACACAGTATCAACAGTGGAGACCTTCAAGTATCTCCATTCTATCATATCTCAAGACTTAAAATGGACATCTAATATCAAAAATGTCATCAAAGGAGCACAACAAAGAATGTTCTTTCTGCACCAATGCAGAAAACTCAAGCTGCTGATATAGTTCTACAGATGAATTATTGAATCTGTCATTTGCACTCTATAACTGACTGGTTTGGCTCTCCAACCAAACAAGACAGACACAGACTCCAACTGGGTAATGAGAACTTCAGCAAATACAATTGCTACCAACTTGCCTTCCATCAAGGACCTGCATACTGCATGAGTCAAAAAGAGGACTGTGAAAATATCTACAGACCCCTCACATCCGTCTCCCCTCAAAATGATGCTATAGGGCACTGCATACCAGAACAACTAGACACAAGGAGTTTTTCCCCCATGCCACCACTCTGCTAAACAACTAATTCCCACAACACTGTCAAACTATTTAGTAAGGCTGTATTACTATTATTCTTCTTATATTTCCTATTACCTATCTCCTTTTCTACTTATGATGATAACTTTGCTGCTTTGGTAAAACTCATTCACCTGAGCTGGCATGAAGGAATATAGAATAAAAAATTCTACATAAAAAAACTATATTCCTACTGAGGAATATAGAATAAAAAATTTGTTAGAAGGACCAAGAATGCTGTGGAAAATGAAAGTGAAGGATGTTTGTCCAATCATAGTCATCATTGCAAACTTTGGCAAACCAATGGGAAGTAACCAAAGCAAAGGAAACATCCAGTGTGAACTAATGAGTCCCAAAGTTAAAACCTTAAAGGAAATGGATGTTGTACACAAGCACACAGAAAGAATTATGCCAATGAAGCACAATGAAATCAGGTGCCCCATATTGAGACAATGCCATAAAAAATGGTGTACAGGTCAATTGGCAGGTAGAAAGATAAAAATCTTTGCTCACTTTGAGGAGGGCTGTGGGGGCCTTTGTTTCATTAGTTGGTTGTGCTTATGAAACTCTGCATTGAGGGGATAGATTAGTCACTTGGCATGGAGCAAACAACCCAATATCTTCATGGTGAATGAGGTTCTCTGCTACCAGTTAGGGTCACCTCCTTCAATTTTTATGGAACATCTATGGAATATTTTATGGAACATTCTTCACTCTTGTGACTTTTTTTTAGTCCAACTCTTCATTTTTTCTTGGGCTTAGCTTAGCTTCTTGACCCAAAAAGCTTTCTTAATCTGCTACTGCTTGATGAGATCCTTTGTTATCTGTGATTCTATGGGGACTGTTGAGCCAGAGAAGGAAATAAAAGGGATTCTTAGCAGAGGTGGTATTCAGCAGATTCTGATCAGTTCTGGAGAACCGGTAGTGGAAATTTTGAGTAGTTCAGAGAACTGGCAAATACCGCCTCTGACTGGCCCCGCCCCAAACTTTTCTCTGCCTCCTGAGTCCCAGCTGATTGGCTGAGTCTTCTTTTGTGCCCTGCACAGGAGAATGGAGCTGGAAAGCAGGTTAGTAGGGTGGGGAAGGAATGGGGATTTTGCAGTATCCTTCCCCTGGAGTAGGGTGGGAATAGAGAATTTTGCAGTATCCTTCCCCTGCCATGCCCACCAAGCCATGCTCACAGAACCAGTAGTGAATCCCATCACTGATCCACTCTGAGTAAAGTCTGGTCTGGATTCATCAAAGCAAGAAGGTGGAGCCACGTCACTGCGATACAGCTGCAATCTTGGGGCTCTGAGATTGCAGCTGATATCTTCGCCCCTGGTCGATCCCAATGGACCTAAACCATCCTGTAGAGACGGTGATAGTAAGAGGCGCATTCTGCTGATCCCAGGGACATTGCAAAGTCCCTGGTTGATCCAGAAGAAGCCCTTTTACCATCGGCAGAGAGGCAGCCTTCAAGCTGCTGAAGCTGTGACAGCTCCGGAAGGAAGAGGCAGAAAGAGAAAGTGCATCGGCTGGTGAGAATCTTTTTTGGGGGGGACTTAAGGACACTCTAAAATGAGAAGAATCCTGTAAGACTCTGGACAAAAACTGATGAAACTGATTTAGCGGTGATTTCTTAAAGAGAACGTTAAATTGAGGCTTGGTTTTTTACTTTTACTTTTGTTTTCATTGAACCTCCATTGTGATCTAGTAACTGTAACTAGACTGGTTTTTCCTCTTTTATTCTCCTATTTTTTCCCCCCCCCCCCCCCTTGACTGTTAATAGTTTTTTTTTTAGAACAGAGGCTTCCTTTAGTAATTTTTTTTTTCCTTAAATATATATATATATATACATGTATATTTCCCTTTTTTTATTAGGCTTTTTGGGAAAGAAGGGGGAGTGGATTAAAGAAACTTTGTAACACTGCCAACTAGAGGCTTGAAAATACTTTATTGGAAGTTGAGAGGGCTGTGAAGGAATCCTTTCTCAAGGACACTGGAACTTGATTAGATAGAGGGAAGAACACTGGAGAATGCTTTAACAGGTGTTCTTTGGAACTTCTATTATTAATTGAGTACTTGAAGTTTGGCTTTGGAATTTGTGGAGAAGCCATAATAAGAGCCTTGGATAACTAAATAAGATGCAGTGTGCTTTCTTTTTTACCTTCTTTTAGCTGTTTCATCCCTCTTCTTCAATCCCACAGTATTTTGTAATATTTGTATATCTATTTTCTTTTTCTTTTGTTTGACTTTATTTTTAATTTTACTTTTCTTTTTAAAGGGAAAGCCTCAGAATATTTTTCCTTTTTCTTTTTGCTTATTGGGATTTTTGCCTTTTCTACTTTCATTTCTTATTTATTTTTATGGTTATTTTTTTATTGTTTGAGACCTTATAATTGGATTAAGGTGTGAAGAACCTGAAGATTTTTTTCTTTTTTCTCTTCTTTTTTTATCATTGCTTTTTAATATTATTGGGTCTTACTCTCTTTTTCTTTTTCTTTTTTACTATTCTTAATTTTTATTTTTGAATCATAATTGACTATTCCACAATAGGATTAAGGTTTAGAAGAACCTGAAGAATCTCCTCCTTTTTCTTTTTAATCTTCTTTTTCTCCTTCTCTTTTTAATCCTGGACTCTTTATTTTTTATTGTTTTTTTTAATGTTTTTCTTCTTCCCAACTGGATTATAATTGACTACCCTATTAATTGGATTAAAGGAGCTTAAAGATCCTGAGTTATTCAAATGAGTAAGAAAACTTTACCTTCTGGCAGTTCAACTTCTGCTCCCACTTCTCCATCAACTGGAGGACGACTATCAATAATGGCGAAGCAAGATAAAGTACAAATGGACCTAGCGACGATTATACAAGGAATACAAGAACTCAAAACAAGTATTGACCAAAGAACAGAGAGTATTGAACAAAGAATTGCAAAGACTGATGAAAAAATTGAAAATTTTCAACAAATGATGTCGAAACAGGAGGAGAGACTTCAAAAAATTGAGAGAAAGACAAACAAAGAGATGAGACAGTTGGAAATATTGTTAGCAAATTAACAACGGTGCAACAAGATATAACTGGGATGTTGAAGTGGGAGATGGATAGGTCAGAATTTTATCTCAGATTTCAAAATAGAGAGGAAGAAAAAGGACAAGATTTGGCAGCTGTAATGATAGAAATTCTAGCTGGAGCTTTGGAGATAACAGAGGAAAAGATGATGGATGGAGTAGATGAGATATATCGTGTTTTTACAAGATATGCAATGAGGAATAAGCTACCAAGGGAGATCCATGTCAGATTTACTAAAAAGTCTATGAAAACACAAATATTACAAGTTGCAAGAGATAAGGTGTTGAAATACAAAGGTAAGGAGATTATGGTTTTAAAACAAGTGCCCAGAAGAGTGAGAGAGATGAGAAGAGAATATCAATTTTTGACCAAAATGTTATTGGAAAGAGAGGTGAATTATAGATGGTTGATCCCAGAAGGATTAATGTTTATATGGCAAGAACAGAGACACAGAATCGACTCAATTGAGAAAGCAGAAATATTCTACAATGAATTTTTTGGAAGAAGAGAAATAGAGACAGAAAAAGAGACCATCTCAACTGAGCCTCAAGAAGACCAGATGGGAATGGGGAAAGAAGAAGGTGCGGTAGGTGGACAAATGGAGACCAAAGAACAACGTGAAGTAAGATCTACAAGAACTGTTAGACCTAAATATAAAACATAACCATGGAGGAAAAAAAATGATTTCTATGAATATAAATGGATTGAATTCAGCTATTAAAAGAAGAAAAATCTTTCATAAATTAGAGAAGTTAAAATTTGATATAATTTGCCTACAAGAAGTACATATTAAAAAACAACATCAACGATTATTGGTAAGACCAAAACTGGGGAAAATTTTTACTTCCTTGACTAACTGTAAGAAAAGAGAAACTATTGGAGCAAAATTGATTTATACTGATGAAGATGGAAGAGTATTAATGGTTGAAATAGTCTATAACAATATAAAAACACTGCTTGTTGCAATTTATGCTCCGAACGATAAACAAGAAGAATTTTATAAAAAGTTACATATGGAATCAATTGGACTGGACCATGTCAATATAATTATGATGGGAGATTTTAATGGAATCGTAGATAATAAATTGGACTATACAGCGACAGCATTAAAACAAAATAGAAAGACTCTCCCTAAATCCTTTTTTTAAATGGTAGATGAATTAAACTTAAAAGATATGTGGAGAGAAAGAAATGGTAAAACCCAGCAATATACTTTTTATTCAAATAGACATTTATCATGGTCCAGAATAGATATGATTTGGACTTCATCAGAACTAATATCTAACATTCAAGAAATAAATATAGAAATGGGTATATGGGCAGACCATAATCCTATGACAATTAAATGGAAAGGACAAAGAAGAAGATCTAGATGGACATTAAACAACGTTATTTTAAAGGAAAAAGACTTTAGACAATGGATGGGCAAAGAATTGGCTTTCTTTTTCAGTGAAAATAAAAAAGAAGATACTTCAATGCAGAATGTTTGGGATACAATGAAGGCATATGCAAAAAGATTAATAAAGGATTATACAAAGAAAAAGAATATTAGGAAGAGGCAAACTATTAAAGCTTTAGAAGATGATTAAAAAAACTGGAAAAAGAATTGCAGAATATGCCACAGAAAAAAAGATATTAAATTCAAAATGGATATAATTAAACATAAGATGGGTCAGGCAGAGAAAGAAGAATTGGCACAAAAAATTAGAAGTGCTAAACAGAACTATTTTGAAGATGCAAATAAACCAGGTAGATGGCTAGCATACAAATTGAAAAGGAGAAAGAATCCAGGAAAATAGTACAGTTAATAGATGATCAAGGCCAAATGTGTTATGGTAATAAGGAGAAAATGACAATTATCCAAGACTTTTATGGACAATTATATAAGCAAGAGGATTTTGATGAGGAAAGAATTAAGCTTTATTTACAAAATGCTAACCTACCTAAGATATCTGAAGAGACTGAAAAAATGTTAGAAAGTACTAACAGAAGCATTTAATAGGCAGAATAATGGAAAAGCACCAGGCCCAGATGGGCTCCCGGCAGAATTTTATAAAACATTACAAGAATCGTTGAGCACTCCACTGTTAGAACTTATGAATGAAGCCATGTTAAATAAGCAAATACCTAAAACATGGTAAGAAGCTTATATCACACTTATTCCAAAAGAAGGGGCCGATCCATCACAAATTAAGAACTATAGACCTATTTCTTTACTGAATGCAGATTACAAAATTTTTGCTTCCATCTTGGCAGAAAGGCTCAAAAGATACCTAAGTAACTTTATTCATCCTGACCAGAATGGATTCCTGCCAAAGAGACAAATTAGGGATAATATGAGGATAATTCTGGACACTTTGGAATATTACGAGGCACATCCTGAAAAACAAATGGCTTTGATATTTTTAGATGCCCAAAAGGCATTTGATAATGTGAATTGGAGATTCATGTTTTTGTTATTGGAACAGATGGGCTTTGCTAGAAAATTTATTCAAGCAATAGAAGCCATATATGATAAACAAACGGCAAGAGTGATGATAGAGGGAGATCTTACAGATTCTATTAATATAACAAAAGGCACAAGACAAGGTTGCCCATTATCACCTTTGTTATTTGTATTGACTTTAGAAGTGCTGAATAGAAACATTAGAGAGGATCCAAATATAAAAGGAATGAAAATTAAGAAGGAGGAATTTAAATTACAAGCCTTTGCGGATGATTTGGTTTTTATTTTGGAAGATCCTCTAGGAACAGCTTTAAAACTACTGGAAAAGATAGAGATCTATGGTGAGATGGCGGGCTTGAAAATAAACAAAGATAAAACAAAGATCTTGACAAAGAATATGATATTAAAACAAAGAGATGAACTGGCAGATTTATTAAAAATTCAAGTTACGAATAAGGTTAAATATTTGGGGATACATTTGACGTCAAGATGTATTACATTGAAAGAGAATAACTATATTAAACTTAAACAACAGATAGCATCTGATTTGAAGAAATGGGAAAATTTACAATTGTCATTGATAGGTAGAATTTCAACAATCAAGATGAATATTTTACCCAGAATTTTATATTTGTTCCAAACCATACCAATCAGGCTTGGGAAAGATTACTTTGAAGAATTAAATAAAATTGTGTTGAAGTTTATATGGCAAGATAAGAAAGCCAGAATAAAATTAAAACTTCTACAGGATGCTAGAATTAGAGGAGGTTTTGGCCTTCCGAATTGGGAGTTATACTACCAAGCTGCAAATTTAATGTGGGTTAAAGATTGGATAACATTAAGAAAGACTAGATTGTTGACACTAGAAGGGCATGATTTATTACTGGGATGGCATGCTTTTCTGTGGTATAAGGAAACCAAATCGCAGGGCTACTTTAGAAGGCATTATATAAGGGAGTCTTTATGGTTGAATTGGGAGAAAATTAAGAGAAAACGTTATTTGAAAATCCCAGTCTGGTTATCAACCATTGAAGCTTTTTCTTATCCTATAATATATGAGAAGGAACAAACAGTTAGGTATGGGGAAATATTGGATGAAAAGAGTGAACTTAAAACAATGCAAAAACTAGAAGAACAAGGCATAAAGATGAATTGGTTTTCATATGCGCAAATACATTCAAGGTATCTTATAGATTCTAAAGCGGAGGGATTTTATGATAAATTGACTGATTTAGATAGGATCTTGACAGGTACTGATGAAAAAGTGATTAAAAAATTATACAGTTATTTGTTGGAAATTTTATTAGAGGAGGAACAAGTTAAAGAAACGATGATTGTTTGGGGGAAGAATTTTGGATATGGGATTGATTTGGAGAAATGGGAAAAATTGTGGTCTCAAAATTATAAAATGACAATGTCAACAGCATATAAAAAAAATGTGTATAAGATGTTTTACAGGTGGCATTTTCCCCCGACAAGAATTGCAAGAATGTTTAAGAATAAATCTGAAAAGTGCTGGAAATGTCATCAGATACCTGGCTCATACTACCATATGTGGTGGACTTGTGAGGACGCTAGAAAATATTGGACTAAGATTCGCATATAGTTGGAAAAAATGACACACATATAGACTTGAAACCAGAGATTTTTTTATTGGGAATCTTACCTGATATATATAATAAAAATTTGAAGTATTTGATTGTAAATATATTAACAGCGGCTAGGATTGTATTTGCTAAAAACTGGAAGAGTGAGAAAACTCCATCAGAGGAAGAAATTATTAAGAAAATATTGGATTGTGCTGAAATGAGTAAATTGACATTTGAAATCAGAGAACAAGAAGATAAACAATTTTATGAAGTTTGGGATCTTTTTTATCAATGGTTAGATAATAAAACATTATAATAGAATATTTAGATTTAGCATAATTTTTTTTCTTGATATTATCTTTATAAAACATTATCAAGATAGATTTGGTATGATAAACTAAGTAAACTATAGTTATCTCGTTAAAATATGAATTAACAAAATTATAGATAAATGATTTTTTAGTGATGATATTAGGCTATACAATAATTGATTGATAATATGAGCTATTATGTAATATAATTATATTAGTGATTAGGAAATGGATGCACAAAAAAAAGTGGTAAACCAATCTATGCACTGTATGTAAATTCATGAAGAAGGATGATATTTTTATGTTTTTTGTGGTATGTCTATGTTGTCTTGTTAAAATAAAATAAAAATTTATTAAAAAAAAGGCTGATCTGGAACAAAGGGGCAGCCCACAAAGTGAGAGGGTTCAGAGTTGTTGGACAGCTCAACATACATAGCACATTTTTAAAGACTTTTTGTCACATGGTAATGGTACTCATCCTAAAGAAAAGTGTCCATGAAGAAAGTGGTGGAGGGGAAAAATATTTACCAAGAAGTTTGTAAAAAGAAATTGGAAAAAAATAAATTGCAAAAAAGAGAGCAATGGAAAACTGGAATTTAATTTCATTGTTTGTTTTTTTTCAGAATACAATAAAATATTGCCAGAATAGTTGCACTGTTCGTACAGTTGCAACCTTAATTCCCAACTGCTATGGAGAGCTATGCAATAGAAAATAAGTACCCGCCATGCCTTCAGTATAGGACTTTTCAAGTTATTACCTCCTTTAAATGTCCTCCTGGATCTGGATAAATAAGCTGCATTTAAGGCCCGTGCCACAGCCCAGATTGTGTTGTAAATGAAATAGTCATCCTCAGTCAGGATTTGATCCATCTCCTCTTCCATGAGAGCTTCCAGTTCTTCTCTCTGCCTGCACTGTCTCCAGACTTTCACCCAAAAGGCATTGTTGTTGTAGGAACACAGGAAGGAGGTCTCTACACGTTGTCTCATAAAAGAATTAAACTTCAACTGCCAACCATACTTTGTAATTTGATTTTTCATAATAGGAAAGTAAAATATGCTGTGGATGTATCGAACTGGAAAGATTTTTTTTGACAAATAAATAGTGAAATCCCAGCGGATTGTGGTGATCAGGACTTTTCCTCTAGGAGGCTCCGTAAGCCTTTCAAATACTAGATCCACAAGGAAAACCCCAACATTCAGTGAAGTCAAGTCTGCACCATAAATAAAGACATTTACCTTTCTCCAACTGTGGTATAAATGCCAGTCTACGTTCACAATCCAAGAAGCTGGGGAAAAGGTTTGTGATAAAACTGGGCAAATGCCATTCCTGACCAGCATGGAAATCAACGTCCTCATAAACCTTTGTCCATTGTCAGTGTCTGGAGCAAGGAGACCCACCAAGGTCCACCTGAAATGGAGGACCAGTTTTACCATCCCTGGGTACTGGGCTCCTTCAGCAAGGAGCATTGGGTAGAAGAAAGGATTTTCATCACTCACAACCTGGGAATCAAAACCGTGACTGATCTGAAAAGGGAAAAAAAGTCAACTTTATTATTATTAGTATTCATTGCACAGTCAGCCAGATGTTCAGACCGGGTTTGGCATTTTTGTCTACCTATTGATTCCTTACCAAGGACCTGGAATAGGCAAATCTGGATGCTTGATGGTGTTCCAAGTAAAGCTGCCTTCTGCAATTGACTGATGGGAAATTTGTCAATGCCTATGGTGTTCAAGTATTTGTAGGTCTTTGTATTTTGTTATCTTCTCCAGTTCTTTCTCTTCTCTTCGGCTGTCTCCAGGCATTGCCACATCCACTATCCAGACTTTTTGGTCTTTCTTATCAACAACTCTTATGTCTGGGGTGTAATGTGGCAGGTGCCTGTCTGTCTGGATTCGGAAGTCCCAGAGCAATTTAACTTTTTAATTTTCTATGAATTTTTCTATTTTATCGTCCCATCATTCTTGCTTACAGGGAAATGATATTTCTTGCAAATCTTCCAATGCACCATTGTTGCTACTTTGTCATGCCTCTGCTTGTAGTCGTCATCATCATCAATCATCATCATCATCATCATCATCATCATCATCATCATTATACCATTAAGACAACATTTAGCTCTAATGGAGGAATTGTTCAACGCCTTGCTAGGAGGAACCTTTTATAGGGAGTCTATGGTTATTCTGCTCTTACATTGCTTTTCTTCTCACTTTAGTGTAGCATTTGGATGTTGCAAGCAGCCAGCAGAATTTCACAGTCTGCATGACAATTGTGCCAGGGAGAGGATTGTCTGTTCAGGTCCTTCTCTTCTATTTGATAGAACCTTCATCCTTACTTCATGCAATTCCCACAATAGAACTGTTCTCTTCATGTACAACAGAGGATGTCTGCCTCTATGTTGCATGTCTAAAAATGGCCTTCACAAAACGCACAAAGACACACCTGTGGGATTTTGTAGGTTCCCAACATGATTGAAATCTGGAAGGAGATGTCAGTATCAGCCCCTTCAAGAAGAGCCATGGTGTTTCTCTGCCTTCCACAACTGTAGTTGAGAACATTGGCCTCCCCCTCCGAAAGCAAGTCCAGCAAAGCCTCTGAAGTCATTTGTGCTCTGAAATAATTGTCACAGATGTTGTATCCCAGGCTGACGTTGAACAAAATGTTGGGATTCTTGTTGATCATTTGGATTGCACAAAGGAAGGATAGCATTTTCCAGAACTCTGTTAATGCTTTCCCGAAAGTAAAAATATATCAGGACATAATCAAAGGAAGCTCCCTGTCAATTAACTATTCTTTAGACAATTCTATTTTTAATACATCTAAGGCTGAGAGATTTTGAGGCATTTTCAAATCTCCCCCCCACCTCCAAATTTCACTTATCTGAAAGGAACTCTGGAATTCTTTCCATTTTTCCTTTTTTTTTTTTGATACTGAATGCATATTATTTCTGTATCTAGTTATTGGTAGTTTTCTCTCATTCCTTTTTAAATTGATATCTATTAAGAATTGCTTAAGAAAGTGAAATATTAATCAAAAGAAAAGAAGGAAATAAAGAAATAGAGAAAGGAAGAAAAGGTCCTAGAAATTTAAAAAACATTTTCTGATTTTCTTTTCAAAAGGTAATTCTTCATTTCTGCAAAATCTACATTTTTCACATTCTAGTCCTGCGCTGTGGGAATTCCATAATTCTTCCATCATTATGCATACAAAAATTTTGCTGCAGTTACCATATATAATATCCATCCACTATGGATCTTTTTTAATTGATTGCTCAGATGTCCCAATAAAAAATAATTCTGGTTTCTTCATAATTTTTAACCTTTCAAATTCTTTGCATTATTGTTTCAATTTGCATCTAAAATTTCCTAGCTTTCTCACAAGTTTACTCTGCATGATAAAATGTTCCCCCATGCTTTTTACTATTCCTGCAATTGGTTTGAAATATATTTACATATTTTTGATAACTTGTCTAGTGTTATATCATTTTGTTTTTTAAAAAATATCTTAAATTATAACAGTGTATAAATTGAATCTCTATTTTACAGTCAACAGTGCATACAGTCACACAAATTTAACCTGTTCATCTTCTGTTTGAAATGTTTAACACTATATATTTTTGTTATTACATGTTTATCATTTGTAGATAATTCAGTTACAAATTCAGTTTTGGGTTATTCTTCATATTATCTTTATTCTTGCTGTTGTATTAAGATTTTAGACTTTCAATCTCTCTCTGTCAGTCTTTGCCTATTTATCCCCTCCAATAATTAATAATTGGAAGTCTGACCTATTACTCACATGAAATATAGAATCATACAGACAGACACCCACAATGACACCTAAAATGAGCAACTATGACTGTTAACAAATGGAGTAGATGCTCAATTGCTGTAGATGTTTATATGGCCCACATGTCCACAATAGAAATTTAATTGACATTTAACTCATTGTATGAATAAGATTCTGGCATTCATTCAAATGGGATTCACACATCTAAGAAATGTCAATTCTGACTGGGATCCATTAATTTAATTGGTGGTACAGAATAAAATTGTCAGGCTTATCTCATTTTTACTTCAAAGTCAACATTTCTGCATTTTTCTATCCATGCTGATGACCTTAATGGGCATAAGAGTGATAGAAGGGAAGAACCATCCTCTCTTCTCCATCCTCAGCCAAATTCTGCTAAGAGGATGTCAAGAAAAGCATATGCTTCTTCTTCAAGGTCAAGAAAACAGAATGTATCTACTGATTACTCATTTGAGAATTTCAAATCAGGTTCATCAGCTGAAAAGGATGAACCAAGAATGAACTGAGACAGAAAGAGAGAGAAACTACCAGATCAAAGAGATCATTCATTGTAAGAGAGGCAGCTAAACTTTAGCACTTAGGGTGTAATGGAGAGGGCCTAATACTGTGCAGAAACTTTGACATAGAGAGAAATTTGAGTCAAAGGAGATTTGTTGAACTCAATGGTAGAAGCGTTGTCCTTGTTCCAGAGACAATACCACCAATGAGGAACTCTCCTGGCTTGTAATAGTTCTGAGGGTGCACCTCATTCCTATTCAGAGTCAAGATGCATTTGGCTCTGAAACTTGTCAGAACTTTGTGAGGAAGCAGAAGCAGCAGAAGCAGCAACATGATTTGTGTTCCTGATGGAGTCGCCATCCTTACTTTGAAGACAAAGTGATAGGAAGAGGTGGAAGAAGGCAAAGCCCTCTTCCAAGACAGAAGCTCCAGATGTTTTCTAATTCTGACAGAATCTGTACAAGCCTTCATATCTGCATCCCCTGCCTGTCCTAAAAGCTTTCAAGATTCTCTATTTCTCCAGGGCCATTTATGGCCCCAAGATTTTCCAGTGCAAAGACATTAGCCAACAAGGCAGTGATATGATATCAAAGTGGAAGCATGTTATGGCTGTGTTTGTGTGAT
>NW_020769873.1:0-43285 GCF_900518735.1 Pseudonaja textilis
TGGGATTTCATATTTATGATAATTATTACGATGCAAAATGGACATATTATTCTACAATGCTGCTTATATATACACTAGAACATTTTTCCCCAAATTACAACTGTAACATGCAGAATAAGCTCGTTGCTGTAATTGGTGGACTGGATTCTCTTACTTCTCTTGATATGGCAATTATTCTGGATACCTATAAGATTCCTCAGGTAAGGTTTGCAAATGAAGTTTAACAGATAATCAGATTTGGAAGGGACCTTGTAGGTCATCTAGTCCAATCCCCCATCGAAGGGGGAGACCCTACACCATTTTTGACAAGTGGCAGTCCAATCTCTTCTTGAAAGTCACAAGCGATGATACTCCCACAATTTCTGAGGGCAAGCTGTTCCATTGGTTGATTGTTCTTTAACACTTTTTAAATCATTTATTTAATTTGCTGAATGTACTTTGTTCTTGGAACCAGCTTACATAATTAAGTTATCCAAGGTAGTTACGTATTGATTCATGAATGGTTCTTCTTACATGTGAAGAAATAATATTTAAATCTATATAACTAAGCTAAGAATACATTTCCCTCCACAAATCATATTTACTAAATACATATAGTATGTTTGGTCTTATGAGAATGTCATAAAAATATTTTCAGGGATTTGACTTCTCAGATCTCTTCATAAGGCCAGCTTGTCCCTGAGAATCCATGGAAATCATGGGAATTAATGCCTATTAAACTTGATGACGGGTCCTAGAGCTGGAAACGACTACCACATATGTGCGAGGGGAAACTATCTTTACTTTTAACTTTAACTTGATGACAACATGACTGTCTCTGAAAGCCATTGACCTGGGAGATTTCCTTTTGCTTTCTTGTACAGTAGATCATGAGACTGATCCATTAGGATATTACTTATATTCCTGTGAGAAGAAACAATAATTTCAAAATTTTAAGAATACTTCACCTCCAAGAAAGCTGAAAGTAGAGAGAACTGTTGTCTGTTCTAAGTAGGACATTATATTTAACAACGATATATTTTAATATTTTAACTATTTTTATTTGTTTTATAACCTGCAAGCATCCAGAGTCACCCTGTAAAGGAGACAAGTGGCATCAAAAAATTAAATCATAAATAAATAAATAAATCACTGTCAGACAGCAAGGAATGGAAGATTAGTATGTTTAAATAGACAAAAACCACCAATCATTTTTAATGTTGGTTTGTCAAAAAGCAACAGAAGGAGAGCACACATGTGCAATGAATACTGAAATGCTATACTAAGATATTGAGGCTTTATAGTAGTTAGTCAGCAAACAAATTTTTTTATCTAAAGTGAAATATTCTTTAATGCGTTAGTTGTGATAGATAGATAGATAGATAGATAGATAGATAGATAGATAGATAGATAGATAGATAGATAGATAGATGTAGATGTAGATGTAGATGTAGATATATAGGTATATATGTATAAGTATATATGTATAGGTATATAGCTATAGGTATACATATAGATAATATAGATATTGATATAAATGATATAGATATAGATACCAAGAGATACAGGGAGATATTCTTACCTTGTTTGTTATTGCCTATCTCATTGGAAATGTTATAAATGACAGTTGAAACAATACATTCAATTTATTCTTTATTCAATTTATTTTTACTATAAACAGTGCAACTTTACAATAAATGCTGCAATTGTTCTTTTTCTTCTTCATGGATGCCTTTAGCTCACCTATAGTCCCACTCCAGTTATAAAGGACAAATCTCCTGGTCATTTCTTCTACCAGATGGTTCCTAAGGAAGACCTTCAGTATGAAGGAATTCTGTCTCTGCTTCTATATTTCAAATGGATATGGATTGGAGTGGTGGTTATGGAAACGGACAGTGGAGAGAAATTTATACAAACAGTGAGACCCGTGTTTTCTCAGAAGGGAATTTGTTTTGCATTCATACAGAAAATCCCTGTTATAACTTTTATTACTGATATATCAGAAATACTGTATAAAGGGAGGATTATTTATAATACATTGACACATAGTAAGGCTACAGTGATACTTGCTTATGGTGAATCTAATTCCTTTGGATTTTTTAGATTTCTTTCGTATCAATCAGATGAAGATATAGACAGTAAGTATAGGAAATCCTTAGGAAAACTATGGATCACCACAGCCCAAATGGAGATTGCATCCTTTGTATTTCAAAGAAATTGGGATTTAGACATTTTCCATGGAGCTATAGCTTTCATGTTTCACTCCAGGGATGTATCTGGATTTCAACAGTTTATAGAAAGTCGAAACCCTTTCACTACAAAAGAAGATGGCTTTCTCAAAAACTTCTGGGAGCAGGTCTTTTCCTGTGTATTTCCAAGTACACTAATGAATGAAATGGAGAAAAATCATTGCACTGGAGCTGAACAACTAGGGAGCCTCTTGTATCCCAATTTTGAAATGAGCATGTCTGGCCATAGCTACAGTGTCTACAATGCTGTCTTCGCTATAGCTTATGCTTTACATGATATGTTTAGAGCTGAATTAAAACACAAGACAAGGATAGAGAATGGACTGAAGCTACATAACCAGCCATTTTGGCAGGTAAAGTGCTCATTATATTCTATAATCCTGATTCCAGATTCTCTAGTAAACTGATAGTTTCCATTCCATCACATAACATAATCCAAATTTAATTCAGTTGCAATTGGTCTTTAATAATTATAATTTATGAAGTTTAATCACATCTTTTGCAAGGAGCAATGTTTAAATAAATGAAATCAGCCCTGGAACATTTTACCTGCACATGTATTTTGATTAACATTTTTTTTACATTTGTCATCCTTTTGTTTGTTATCTTTTTAAAATTTAGCTCCATCCCTTTTTGAGACATGTTACATTTAACAACAGTCTTGGGGACAAGATAATCTTTGACCAGGATGGAAAGTTAATAGATGGGTTTGATATAATCAATTTTGTTCTTTCTGAAAACCAGTCAAAAGTGAAAATTGGAAGGATAGACCCTCAGTCTCCTGCAAATCAAACATTCATCATAGACAAAGATGCCATAACGTGGAACAGCTGGTTTAACCAAGTAGGTTGTAAAAATACACAATCTGGGAAATGTCTAATCTGAACAGGAGCACTGAAATTGATTGTTAAAGAGGGCAATAATATCATTATTAGCTGGGGCATTTTCCCATCTTTATTTTTCAATCAATCAATCAATCAATCAGAATAGAGCTAGAAGGGACCTATGAGGTCTTCTAGTCCACCCTCCTATTCCAGCAGGAGATCCTAAATAATTTCAGACAAGTGATTATCCACTCTCTTCTTAAAAACCTCCCCTGATGAAGCACCCACAATTCAGAAGGCAACCTGTTCCACTGGTTAATTAATTCTCAGTGTTTGGAAGTTTCTCCTTAATTCCAAGTTGCTACTCTCCTGGATTGGTATCCACCAGTGGAGGTCTTAACACATGGGCCTGATGGGCACATGTCCACGGGCCCCACAAGCATAGGTGCCCCATAAAAATCTGTGTATGTTAACTCTTCAATGCACCTTGCATCATATAAATACAGCAACTGTATGGCTTACTGAATATTATTGTGTTTCAAGCCTCGTGTATTGTTCAAATATCATGTTGATTAGCTGTTGCTGCATAGCATGTTTTTAATGTTTCAGCACCAATTTCTTTGGAAGTGCCAATAAAATAAATATATGTTTAATTTTATCAACCATTTACATTTTTATTCCTGTGAGTAATTGTCATAGGGACCCAGTACACTGCTTTGCCTGGGAGCCATAATTCTCTTAAGATAGCCTTGGTTTCCACCCATTGTTCCTTTTTCTACCTAAATATCTTGTGTTTCTGTTATTATTCCTGAAAATTGGAAATGAAAATTGGAAATATCTAATGTATTTTGCTTAACACACAAGTTACATGGTTACTATATTTTGGAACAATATAAAATACTTGGAAGGATAATTAATGATACTGATTAAGCAGCTCATTATTTGAAAAACGAAGGTGTTTTATTCTGGAATGGACTTTCATGGCCATAAAGGTATCTATTGGGAAGTAAGCAGTTTTCTGATTTGCCTATTTTGGGGAACTTATTCCTGATTGGGCAAGATCTTGTGTAGGTTGTTGATATAATCCAGGGAAGGTAATTTGAGTTTGTTAACCTTCTTCTTTCTTGTTAATACTATTGGGATATGTAACAGATCACTTTGACTCTGAAAATGCCAGCTACATTTGTTAATGACATGTATTCCCTAGGCTATGATGACTAAATACGGCAGCCCAACATTTTCCAAAGCTGATAACTTTTGTCAATTTGAATATGACAGTATGTTGGAAAACTCTGCATTTATGCTGATCATGCTAGAGAGAAAAACCACAGCTTAGAATCAAAGTACTGAAAAAATATTGCTCTTTTTTATGTTGGTTTTGGTTCATGAATTAGACTGCTCCTGTTTCCCAATGCACACCTAGCTGTAATCCAGGTTCTAGGAAGCAAGTAATGCAAGAGAGGCCATTTTGCTGTTACTCCTGCATCTTATGTCCAGAAGGCAAGATTGCAGAAAAGGAGGGTAAGGATAATATTGTTTTTTAGTTGCTTAGTTCTTTCCAAATCTTCATGAGCTGACTGATATCACTGCTGTAAGAACTGCTGGCAATTAACTGACACTCATGAACATGTTTGGTTACATTTTCTTCTGTGTCTCTTTTGTTGATTATTATCCATTTTTCCCAAATACCCAGGCTTACCTCAAATATTCTTGCCTTCCTTTATCTATCCCATTTTTTTAATCTTTGTTCTAATTACTTCTAGTGAGCAGTCTGGTTTTACTTTCTAGTACTGAATATATTCTTCGCAATTCAAAGTTTTTTGAACATTTTTCTCCAGCACTACAATTCAAAGTCAAACATTTCTGATTGTCCACCTTTTAAAGAGTTTTTTTTCCTGGATTCAGTATTATCCCTAGCCTTTGAGTGGTATTATCACTTTCATTATAGCCTTTCAGTATTATCCCTAGCCATTTTTTAAAAAATATTTTCAATGGAAAATGGATAAAAATAATTCTATTTACAATAACAATTCTTTTTTTTTTTTTTAAATTTTATTTGAGTTTTCACAAAAAAAAATACAAATAAAACATCTTTTTTGAAAGTAGCATAATCCCGGTTTACATTTCTTCATACAGACACAAATTAAATTTCATGCTCATTTTTATGTTCTATTCCATATCTTATTACTGTTTTACATTTTCTACATAGCTTCTCCCCTCTTTTAATTTTCTCAATTTTATTTTAATTATCTCATTTCAATACAAATCATTATATTTATACTTTTTGTCTGTCCTGTTTCAATTATCTATTATCTTTTCTCATTAAACAAAGTTTCCCCTGTAGTTGCTGATTGGAGTATGACACCTTTATATCTTTTAAGTGTATCCATTAACTCTTATTTAGGCTTCAATATATATCCTAAAGTTATAACATTCAATATAATATATAACTTCCATTCAGATTCTGCTTGGGACATTCTTAAAATACACACTATATTCTTAAAAAAAGAAAAAAATATATAAATATATGTAATTAAAACAACACATTCCATTCCAATTCAATTCTATCATTAATGCTAATATTCATTAAAATCTTAACTTCTTTAACATTACTTTTCAATTAAATATCATACTTCTATGGGAACAGTTATAAGCTTTCCATAATTAATTCCCCCCCCCTTCACTTATATTTTATAAAATATTAACTAATTAAAATGTTCCTGTCCCTTCCTAATTCAATTTTCTCATTTATTTTATTTCACTTATTTTATTAACAAACATTTCACTAGAATACACTAACTATTTTATCCCTCATTTTAATCATACATTGTTTCCAATTTTCTAAAGTTATTTCTATTACTAATATAACAATACAATCTTATGTACCTTTACAGAATCCCTTTTTCAGTTAGATTTTCACCCATTAACTCTAAATAGGTCCTGTTTCTCCATATCTTGTTCTGGTCCTTTGTAACTTCTTTTCCTTTCCTTCTTCCCTCTCTTCTTCTCTCTCCCCTTTTTACCCCCTTGTCTCTCTACCTCTATTTCTCTCTTCTGTATCACCCTTTTCTGTTGCTTTCCAGTATTATACTTATTTTTCAAATTATTTTTCTTTTCTTTGGTTGTTTTTTTAAGTCTTAAATTCTCCATTCTCTTTTTCCCCCTTTCCTTTTTCTTCCCCATATAAAATTACTTGTTCATTAAAGATGGCTTCTTCTTTGTCCCAGTCTTCTTGTTTTGCAGACATTTCTTGTTGTTTCTCATAGTTCCAAATCTCCATTTCTAAGAATTGAAAAACGAAGCCAAAAGAACCCTTCCCTTCTTGTGCATCTTCTTTGTACTTTTTAAGTTCCATTTTCAATTCATCCAGAAGTAGTGCCATTGTATAAATTTTTAAACAACCACCCGCTTAATTTTAGTCATTCAAATGTAATAACCAAGAATTCAAAGATCACCAGATAATTCAAATACACACAAGCTGTTTCTTTTTGCTCTTTTTTTTCACTTTCTCTTCCTGGGGTTACTGTTTAGTTACAAAGTTTCAGTTAAAATGTATCTTTTAGAAGTCTTGTTGAGATTTTACTGTAGATTCTTTTTAATTCCAGGCAGTCTCCTCCCAGATCCTGCCCTTTTATTCTTTTTCTCTCCCTTCCTGCTTATGAAAAAAAAAATTAGTGTCCAGAAATCTTTATTATCCCTTTGACATTTTGTTTTATTTTTAGCTTAATTGCCTGTTGATGTCAAAGCGGATTTTTCCAATTTCTTATTTAAGTCTCTTAATTGTCAGTATAGGGAAAGGGAGAGAAGAAGAAAAAAACCAAATCTTTCCCTTGTCTCTTTCCTTTGCTGCTTCAGACTCTTCTTTGGGAACGATGTTATTTTTTTGTAAGTTTAAATTCTAGGGTGCCTTAGTTGTTGCTTTTGCAATTTAACCCGGTAAGCCAAAACTTTCACTTCTTATCTTCCTCCTGCACATTCTTTTCCGGTTGAGTTCTTCTTTGAGGTGGCCATTTCTGACCACTGCTACAACTGCCTTCGGGAAAGGGAGTAATGGCCAGCTGAGGAGGAGAGATACGGCTCTCCTCAACCATGCTGGCAGTCTCCCCCTTTTTCACCACCTCTATGGGGTAGCTTAGCCTCAAAACCAGCTGGCTCAGGGTGCTCCAGCAGCTAGCCCAGACCGAAACCCCTCACGATTGCAGTTTTCTGTCTGTCACGAAGGAACTCAAACCAGAAGCCCCTATTTACAATGACAATTCTATCTAAAGTTCAGTCTCTCATGTATGTTATAATTTCTTTTTCACTTTAAATATAAAAATAAATACTTCACTTTTTAATCACACTACTTAGGAGAGTATTCTTGAGAAGTTAAACAAATTTAAATTAGAAATAAGATTAAAGTAACTTCTATCTATTAACTTCTGCAAATTTATCCTATTGACAGAATTCATATTTCTTTAGCCAGGATATAGAAGCCAAAATTCCATGAATCACTATAAAGTAATTATCAATATTTTAAATGTAGTCATACTGTTTGTTTAAATGTACTTTAAATGTACTTTACTGTTTGTATGCAAGCACTGGTGCATATTATCTGAGTTTATAAATATGGGTAGATATGTGTGTGTGCACATATACTTCACTGTTGGATTCAGAATAAAGTGCTATCTGATATTCAGCTATTTAAAAAGTTATCAGTGGTGGTATTTATGCATAATTTTGATACTTACTGGACCCTTTCAATTACAGATATGAATGAGTGCTATAATTGTACAGAAGAAAAGTATTCCAACAAAAATCAGGATTCATGTATTCTGAAGGACATAAGTTTCTTGTCTTATGAAGAACCTTTGGGAATAAGTTTAGCTTGTTTTTCTCTTTTCTGTTCCATAACCACAGTTCTTACACTGAAGATATTTCTGATGCATCACAACACTCCCATTGTCAAGGCCAGTAATCGGGATGTTACCTACATGCTCCTGGTAACTCTCTTGCTCTGCTTCCTTTGTGTATTACTATTCATTGGTCAGCCAACCAAGGTGACATGTATACTCCGACAAACTGTTTTCAGCATCATCTTCTCTGTGGCTATTTCCTGTGTGCTGGCCAAAACTGTGACTGTGGTCCTGGCTTTCAAGGCAACAAAGCCAGGAAGTGGATTGATGAAGTGGGTGGGGAAAAGATTGGGCTATGCTTTTGTTTTATCTGATTTCTCAATTCAGGTAGGGATTTGCACTCTATGGTTAGCCATCTCTCCTCCTGTCCCAGATGCTGACCTGCACTCAGAGGCTGAAAAAATTGTCCTACAGTGTAAGGAAGGTTCTATAATTATGTTTTATTTTGCAAGGTTTTATATGGGTTTCTTGGCCATAATCAGCTTCATAGTGGCTTTCTTTGCCAGGAAATTACCAGATACTTTTAATGAAGCCAAATTCATCACTTTCAGCATGTTAGTCTTCTGCAGTGTTTGGATATCCTTCATTCCAACCTACCTGAGCACCAAGGGGAAATACACAGTTGCTGTAGAGATTTTCTCAATGTTAACTTCGAGTGCTGGGCTGCTGATCTGCATCTTTTCCCCCAAATGCTACATTATTGTTCTGAGACCAGATCTAAACAACAGACAGCTAAAAAGACAGAAGTAATGAATGTTCCCAAGAATATAGTTGTAATCAGGGGTGGGATTCAAAATTTTTAACAACTGGTTCTGTAGGTGTGGCTTAGGTGTGGGCATGGCTTGGTGGTCATGTGACTTGGTGGTCATGTTATTGGCTGGGTGTGGCCAACTCAATATCACTCACATAGAGGCACGCATCTCCTCGCCTGGCCTCTCATGACTGTGGGGATGCTGCAATAGTCGTAAGTGTGAAAAATGGTCATAAGTCACTTTTTTCAGTGCCATTGTAACTTTGAATGGTCACTCCATACAAGCAAAGTACCAGCAAAGTAGAGAGAAAAAACTCCAGAGATGTTCCTGGGACAGCAAGTCTAGTCCTGCCAAGAATGTAATAAGGATTAATGGAGAGGCAGTTTCTGCAAGCAACACCAGAATGTTTCCTTCCTGCCTTCCTTACAGGATTAGGCCAGTAATTTCTTCTAACAACCGGTTCTCCGAACTTCTTAGAATGTTAACAACCAATTCTAGCAAATAGGTACGAACTGGTAATACCCCACCCCTGGTTGTAATCTGCATTGCAGATGAACTTGCATTTTTATGTTGTTTTAAAATAGAAATTCTGCTGGATATTTTTCCTATTATTTATACTGATTACATTTTTAATGGACTACATTTATTAGGGATGCTTTTATTTTGAAGATACTTGGAAAATTAACCAGCAGGTATCTTCAAGGTCATTTTTCCTATTCCTTTTTCAGTTCATAATATTAATAGAAAGTTTTGGTAATAGCAATGATAATCAATGTCACCGGAAATACAATTTGTTATTGTACAAAGCTTTCATTACAGGCGGTTCTCCATTTGTGACTATTCACTTAACATACAAAGTTACAATGGTAGTGAAAAAAATGACTTATGGCCAGTCTTTACACTTATGACTTCACAACATCTCCCATGGTTACATGATCAAAATTTGGGAATGTGGACACTGCCATGTATTTATGATAGCTGCATAAATGGGCCACATGATTGCCATTTGTGACCTTCCTGTCTTCCAGCAATAGCACTTAGCAATAACACTTAGCTTATGGACGGCTCCATAGTGTTTTATAGCATTCTTGAGTGATTTTCAATGTCAGAATATTGCTCCCAACAATTTGGGATCTCATTTTACTGACCTGCACAGGATAGAAGTTTGAGCCAATTTTGAACTGGTCAGGATTGAACTCCTGCCTAAGGGGAGATATAGCTTACCATGCTGCATTCTAGCCACTACATCATCACAGTTCAGTGTTAATGGGAAGAGCCACTTAATTGACACTAGCTTCTTAAGACTTACTTAATAACCATGGTGAATTGTTTAACAAATGCAACATAAAATTGGGCATGTCCCACTTCACAATTGCTTTGCTTGGCAGCAGAATTTCCTGGTCTAACTGTGGTCATAAGTCAAGGAATATTTGCATTTAGCTTATCATTGCGTAGTATGGATAAGTATCAAATAAATCATATATTATACATCATATGTATTTTGCCAATCCAAAATATAAAATTTGTTTAGAAGCTATAACTTTATGTATGAATTATGTGAACCATATTTTATCAATATTAACACAGATATTTAAATCTATCATTTAAATTCTAACCATAAATAATTATTTGTTTTTGTTTTGTACCTGGAGAGAATAAACTACTGAAAAGCTAGAATTATAGAAGGCAATAATTTCCAAAATTCTTAGGAAGTGAATTGAACTATTTAAAATGCTGGTTCTTTAATTAGCTTTCTTTTTTTGTTTTGGACTAAAATGTGGAGAAATTTAGAACAAAAACACTCCCTTATGTAAGGAAATATAGGGATTTTGGTCATAACTATTGTTTTAGTCATAAATATTGAACAGAAATGGATGGTTGAAAGAAACCATTTCATTGTAATGGGATGCTTCTGCTGTATAAGGTATTATCTGTGCTACAAAACTATCACTTCTGTTCCAAAGATTCTCAGACTTTCACCAAGATAATACAATTAGGCAAAGAGAGAAGATTTTCAGAGAAACGCTATATTGTTTTGAATACAGACTGGATCCAATAATTTTCTTTCAGAATGTCACTCCATGGTATTCTTTGTTTTGATTGGTGACCATTTATTGTATATCAAAGCTCTGTAGAAACAGATTGTTGAGAAAAGTTTTCATTCAGAATGGAGCAGATAATACAAGCTTATATATGTATGTAAGTATTTATCTATTTATTTTGGGGGAAGCCAAGTGGGACATTTTCTGCTGTGTTATAATTGTAAATTGACTCTATTTTATAAGAAAATCTAGTTTTATTGTGGATGTGGTCCACTACACACTGCACACTATGCTAGAAAAATGCCTGGATTTTCTATTTGATAAATGTTCCCAACCTATTTGACTCTGCTGAATCCTGAAAAATCTTAACAAATAACTATAGCATTGGAAGAATTAATAGACCATATGGCTTCTGCTCATTTACCAGAGAAAATATGTGTATTTACATTCCAGTGGCCACAATAAGTTGATATTTCAATTTGTTGTTATTCAGTGTTTAGCATTTTCTGAACTGTATACTGCAGCATCAGAAAACTAATTTTGGCAAGTCATGTTTTGGCATACCAATAGAAGCATCAATGAAAAGAGTAAATATAGGTTTGGAACATCTTGAAGAATTTAGGAGGGTGATTGAGAAGATAATAAGAAATATTGTGCTACTTCCATCAATATGTTCTTACAGAAGGAAGATAGTCTAAAAATAAAGGTTTTCAGTCTCTTAAGGCACATTGGTTCACTAAAAAAATCCAATGAACTAGCATTAGGATAAAACTAGGATACCAGAGAGAGGGGAAAGTACAGTCTATTAAAAAAATGCTCTTAATTGGCTTTGAAATGTCAATAATTCATTCTTTGGAAACTATTTTGAAAAGCAGGTTAATTCTATGATGATATGCGTGAAGTGTCAGTTGGGTATCAAAGTCTTCATTTTTGGATTATCTTTCCTTTTACAGCCCAGTACTGGAGGCAGGAGAGCAATATACTTATTAATGAAGAAGATAGGAAAAAATCCCCTCAGTCACGATAAATATATTGGTTCTTTTAGATATTCTACATGGAAAACAATTTCCACCCCTGCAATTAGCATAATATTTGTAATTAAATTAATTGATTATGAAATTTGCAGTTTGTTCCCAAAGATCAACTCCTGAACACAGTCAGTGAAATATTGGATAAATATAATCTTTAGCATTAAAGGTAGGGATGGGGGTATCTGTTTGTCAATATGACCTGAGTATTCAATATTTGGAATTTTAGATTGGCCAGAAGACCGTCTTATTTAATATTGGAATAATAGTAATTACAATTCATTCTACGTGTATGCTGCTGAATCAGTAGATAATCTAATGGCTGCTTTGTAGATAAAAGGATGTACACATAGAAGATTTTTCCATTGATTTCAGGATGCTGGTAGGAGCGATGTTCCTGTTAATTCTGTTTCCATACACAGCATATGAAGCTCTCACAGCAAAATGTAATGTCCAATACCCACAACAACCACTTCATAGCTATCATCAATCTGGAGATCTCATCATCAGAGGCATCACATCTCATGGGACCTTCCCCTCCTATGCCAAAGATTTCATAAAGGAACCTCTACCAGCCATGCCTGAGGAACTTATGTAAGGAATTCATTTTAGTCTGTATGTATGTTTGTGTTAATTAGAATGCCAGATGATGTTATAGGAAATTCTAGAAATGTTATATGCTAGGTAGACAATGCAATTGTGCAGAAAGAAGGTGTGTAATTTTTTAAAAGATATTATTCTATATGATTATTGGAGCTATCAGGTAACATGATAATATAAGAATTTGAGTATATGAATGTTACTTTATGTTTAACTTTACATACTCCGAAGTAGTATACATCTTCTATAATGTACAATAATAAATATGATAAATCCTGCAAAAAGTTTCAGAACTTTAAAACATTATCTGATACAGGCTGCAACACTCATTCTAGAATACTTCCCAAGAATTACCAACAGGTTCTGGCCTTGGCTTTTGCAGTAAAGCAGATTAATGAAAATCCTCAAATTTTACCAAATATCACCTTAGAATTTTGTATTTATGATAATTATTATGATGCAAAATAGACATATCATCTACAATGCTGCTTATATATACACTGGAACAATTTTTCCCAAATTACAACTGTAATATGCAGAATAAGCTCCTTGCTGTGACTGGTGGACGGGATTCTCTTACTTCTCTTGATATGGCAATAGTTCTGGATATCTATAAGATTCCTCAGGTAAGGTTTGCAAATGAAATTTAACACTTCTTTTATCATTTCTTTGATTTGGTCTGTATACTTTTGTTCTTTCTGTATCTTGGAATGGATTTAGATAATTAAGATATCCAAGTTTAGCAAAGTGTTTTTAGCTTGTCATCATGGAGAAAGTGATTCATCAATGATTTTCCTTACATATCAAAGTACAATATTTAAATCCATATAAAAACACTAACAGAGGACTGGCAAAAAGCATCTACAAAAACTAACTAGCAGTCAGAAGATAAATGAAAACTCTTTAATTTCATAACATATAGGCAGACTTAATCATAGTTTCAAATGAGAAAATGTGACCATCCTAGACCAACCCGTGTCCAAAAATACCAGGGAATTTCTAGAAGCCTGGCACTTTTACAAATCAGCCATCAATTCACACACCAATAAACAATATCTATATTCTATGGCAAGAGACAATCAATCAACCAAAAGAGGGGGGGATTACAAGCACCTCTCCACCACAATCAGCACCCAGATTAACATAAAATAACCCCAAGATTAACATCAGACCAACAGTCAAGTAAACAATACCCTAATAAAGAAACCACCAGATAGGCCAACAGCAAACAACCCAAACAAAGAATCTTTAAGATCACCACCTTTACCAATACTGGCAGGGGAAGACATTAGAATATAAAATGAGAACCAAACCTAACTTCTTACCAGAAAATAACGATGTTCCTTATTTATGGTAGTGAAACATCTATAAGAAAATATGCAAGGTCAGAGAGGAGCAAGGACCCTTCATTTCAATCCTGAAATACAAATATTCTCCTTAAATGTTACTGATATTTATGTGCCAATAATAACAATGCAAATTAATGAAGGATGTGAAATGGGTGCAATTGTAATTGTTCTTTTTCACTTTTCATGGATATCTTTAGCTCACCTATAGTCCAATTCCAGTGATGAAGGACAAATCTCCTGGTCTATCACATGGTTCCTAAGGAAGACCTTCAATATGAAGGGATTCTGTCTCTACTTTTACATTTCAAATGGACATGGATTGGGATTGTAGTTATGGATACTGACAATGGAGAAAGATTTGTACAAACAGTGAGACCCGTGTTTTCTCAGAAGGGTATTTGTTTTGCATTCATTCTCCTTCTCCAAAGGCGGTGTAGTTCTAGATTTTCTAGGTCTAGAATTTTGAGTCTGGTGGCATAAGATATTCTGCAATGAGTAGAGGAGTGGAGAACTCTTCTTGTGAAATATTTCTGGACTTTCTCAACTGTGTTGGTATCAGATACGTAATGTGGGTTCCAGACTGATGAGCTGTATTTGAGTATTGGTCTACCAAATGTTTTGTATGCTCTAGTTATTAGTGTAATATTACCAGAGAAAAAGCTACATAAGATTAGATTAACAACTCTTAATGCCTTTTTGGCTATGTAGTTACAGTGGGCTTAAGTCATTAGAGATGAATACTCCAAGGTCCTTGACGTGTTTGGATCATCAACAAGGTCTTGACTATTCAGCCTGTATTTTATTTTCTGATTATTTTTTTTTGCCAATATGTAGGACAGAGCATTTATTTGTTGAGATTTGAAGTTTCCATTTGTTTGACCATTCTGATACATAGTCAAGGTCTTTTCGAAGGGTAGCAGTATTGTCTGTGGTGTTGAATAGCTTTACATCATCAGCGAAGAGAACACAGTTGCTCTTGATATGATCACAGAGGTCATTTATATAAAGTATGAAAAGAGTTGGTCCAAGAACACTGCCTTGGGGGAAACCACATGTGATAACCCGTAGTATCTCAAAATAACCCAAAACCCAAACATATATTAAAGTCCAATAATGTCTTCAACTTAACTTCACTGTTTTATTAGGCACAGTTTAAAGTCACAAAAGTAAATAATGAGGCAAAAAGAAAACCAAAACAAACCACATTGACGAGAGTTTTGAAGCAAGCCAAGCTAATTAATCATACATTCCAAGAAGATAACCGAGGAGAGTCCATGGGAAGAATGCCAGCAAAGATAAACCTCTTTCAAAGCAAGCACTAAACTTTGACTCCAGCAATTCTGACTACACAGTTACGAACTAATATACATAGCTCCCAGCTGCAAGCCACGTGGAGGATCATGGTAATCTCCTCCTGAGTAGACCTCGCTTTTCCCTGATCCTCTCCTCCCTGCGTGACCTAGGATGGATAGGGGATGGGCCTGGATCCTTCTCTGATTGCTCAGCCAGCCTCTGCCCTTCCCCAGCTTCCTCCACCACCTCTGGAGCCACACTCCCACTCTCTGTCGGCTGTTCCTCCTCTTCCTCAGAGTCAGTCTCCAACAGGGGCATGATACCACTGTTGACAGGTACAGAATTTGATAGGACGCTCCCAATTTTGACCATTTGTTGTCTTTTGACAGGAATGCTTCTATCCAGTTATGCAGGTGTCCAGAGATACTGTAAGATTTTAGTTTTAGGAGTAGTTTGTCATGTACCACTGAATCAAAGGCTTTACAGAAGTCTATGTAAATTGCGTCTATTGTTTTGCCCTGATCGACTTGTGTAGTCCATATGTTTTTGCAGTGTAAGAGTTGCTGATTACATGATGGTTTCTAATTTTTTAAATAATATAAATGATTCAGAATGAATTATGAATTATTAAAAGTTTAATAACATTGATTTAAACAACTCATTGCTCAACAAACAAAAGCATGTTATTCTGGTATAGCCTTTAACAACCAATTTCTGTTGGGATTTAGGGTTTTATGACTGAGGTCTAGAGAACAGATTTCCTGATGACCACTTCAGAGTTCGTTTTCAGAGGCAAAGTGGACTGCTGCACAAACCACAGGAAACTGTCCAGGAACTCATTGGGCTCCTGTGTTTATAGCCAGATATACTGATTTTTAATTAAGTTTTATCCAAAAAGTCTCTGATTGATACAAGTTAGTGAGGGCTGGTTCCTGATTGGTTCTTTGTTTGTATCTGATCCTGACTAGTCATGGTGATAATGTTGGTTCCACATGTCTTTAATTTGTCTTGGCTTCTGCTCTAAGCAGCTGAATCCTGAACGGGTCCTTGTCCAAGCAGATTTCTGATTTGCCTATTTAGGGAGTAGATTCCTGGTTAGGCAAGATCTTGTGTAGGAGGTTGATATTGTGCAGGGCAGGTAACTTGGCTTTGCTAACCTTCAGACTTTCTTCTTACTTATTAACATTATTGGGATGTGCAGCAGACCATTTTGCCTGTGAAAATGCCAGCCACGTTTGTTGGTAACATTTGTTTCCCAGACTAAATCCTGAAACCCAATATTTTCCAAATCTTGTTACTTCATTACAAAGTTACAAAGCTTTTTAATCTTGTTACTATGACAGCATGCAGAAAAACTGTACATTTATGGTAACCATGCTAAAGAGAACAACTGCAGCTCAGTATTAAAGTATTGAAAAATGATGTTCTCTTTTATGTTGGTTTTGGTTCAGACTGCTCCTGTTTCCCAATGCACACCTAGCTGTAATCCAGGTTCTAGGAAGCAAGTAATGGAAGGGAGGCCATTTTGCTGCTACTTTTGCATTTCATGTCCCGAAGGGAAGATTGCAGAAAAGGAAGGTAAGGATATTATTATTATTATTCAGTTGCTTAGTTGTTTCCAAATCTTTATGAGCTGACTGATATCACTGCTTTAAGAACTGCTGGCAATTAACTGACATTCATGAAAATATTTGGATATAGTTTTTTCTGTTGTCTCACTTTTTGATTGTTGTACAATCCATTTTTCCAAAGATCAAGGGCTATTTTGGTGATTCTTGCCTTGCTGGATCCTTGCCACATTATGCCATATTTGCCATATTTTACATTTAGCTTTGCTCTAATTGCTTCTAGGGTTTGGTTTTACTTTACTAATCCTGGAAATCTTTTCTGTTTCAAAGAACTTTCTTTGACTCAGCATTATCATTGACTTTTTAGTGGTTTTAATGTTCTCAATGGAATCCAGGTAAAAAACAACAACTCTATTTACAATTCACATTCTATTTAAGTTTCAGTCATTCATGTATTCATAATTTCTTTTTCATTTTAAGAAAATATGCAAGCAAATAAATGTATAGGTAACAATTTTTAACAATTTTGAAAAATTTTGAAAGGCTGCAATCAAACATTTTGATGGTTAAATATCATTCTGGTTAGAGAAAACTCAATTGGGGCTGCTATTTTGTTTTCTTTGTTTGCAAAACACATCTTTGGATTGTAACAGCTACCTATTTAAAATATGCAGTACACAATATAACCCCTTAGTGCTAGGTGTATTTTATACAGAGAGTTTAATAATCACAAACTGGTGGCTGTTGTGACTCTGGGATTGGAATCTGCTCCGTTGGCAGATGTGAGTTCGAATGAAGAGGATCTGGCAGTGGAATTTGAACCTGCATTGCTGAGTGACTTGGATGCTAGCCAGGATGAGGAAATGGATTTAACTAGGAGAGACGAACCTGATTTAGTAGAGTTGTCAGGTCCTTCAACCTCCTCCGGTTCTTTCCCTTTGACTGAGCAGACTAAGCAGCAGCCAGGAATAGCTAACCAGGAAAACAGGCGAGAGTTTTCCATCGAAGAAGAGAACTTTGAGAGATCCTGGCTTGATGTGAGAAATAGACGGAGATTGAGATGTCAATCTCAATTGGGAAGGAGGTGTTGAGCCAGTGACTAATTAAGGAGATTAACATGCCCCATAGAGAATAAAAGGAAACGGCTTGGCTGGTGAAATTCGCCAGAAGCAAAGTGATTTATGAGAGTGAAAACATGAAGAGAACTCTTTGAGGCATTGAGAATTTATGGACAGAGTTTGGATTTACTGCTGAGGACTGAAAATACCTCAGCAGTTCTCTTGTGGGGGTTTGTTTCTTGGTTTGTGATATTTCTGGAACTGCTATATTTCGTTTTGCTCACCTGCAATTAAAGGGGGGACATAACATTTTTGCTTCTGGCCAAACAAACCATATTCAAATCAAGATGGACTCAACTCAACTGCAGCGTTTGGTGGAGTAGCAACAGCAACAGATAAACCAACTGCTACAAAGTAACCAGACCCTCCAAAACCAGGTAACACAGTTGATAAACCATGTTTCACAGTTGCAAACTCCTGCTGCTGCTTCAGCCCCTCCCTTGCAGAAAAGCCCGGTATCCATGCCGGAGAAATTTTCAGGACAAACGGACATGTTCCCGGCATTTTGGGGGCTGTGCCAATTATTTATGACCTTGAGGCCTGAATACTTTCCAAATGACCAGGCTAAGGTAGGATTTATTATTAGCCTTTTATCTGGGCAGGCTGCCAAATGGGCTACTCCCTTGTTAATTCAAGATAGCCCTTTGTTGGATAATTTTCAGGGTTTTCAGCAGCAAATGAGGGTTATGTTTGAAAACCCAATTAAAACTCAAACTGTGGCTAGATGGTTACGGGACATTTATCGGGGGAAACGTCCCCTGCAGGAATATATTGCAGAATTTCGTTTACTCTGTATGGACTCTAACTGGAACGAACCGGCCCACATGGATGAGTTTCAGGAGGGCTTGGCAGATAACATCAAAGATGAGTTAGTGCATGCAGAGCGGGCTGCAACCTTGGATGCACTAGTGATACAGTGCTTGTGTAATGAAGCCCGTTTACAACAGCGTGGAAGCAGACGGCCCATTGTGGAACCACCTTCTCTTTCTCATTCACAAACCACGCCACCGAAAGTTTTTCAAACCACGGTTAAGTCTGAGGAGGCAATGGAGTTGGGTGCACTCCGCCCTCGCTTAACGATGTGAGAATGTTCGAGAAGGTTTCAGGAAGGCTTGTGCCTTTATTGCGGGGGTCCGGGACATTTTGCTAATTCCTGCAAATGGAGAGGGACCCGCAGACCCATGCCTAAATCCACTCCTGGCCCGTCGGGGAAACAGGGTAGGCCTGACCTCGGGGAAACCCTAGGTCGGGCATGTTCCACAGCCCCACCCCAAATTGCTGAAGTGAATCCTGGCCCTCCTCGGCATTTACTTTTGGACACTCAAATCTTTTTGTAGTCTCAGAGGGAGAATCCCTGCAGTTGTGTTAGTGGACTCAGGGGCCACAACTAATTTTATGGACTGGGTTTTTGCTATGCACTTTGAGATCCCATTGGTTGCTGTGGAACCACCCATTAAGGTGGAAACCGTGGATGGGCGTTAGCTCAAGTCTGGGCCCATTCGTTTTGCCACCCAGCCTGTGCGTATGGTTATTGGGGATCATGAGGAGGTGATAAGTTTCTATATCACCTCGAACCTTCATCTCCCCTTGGTACTCGGCATGTCCTGGCTGTGTTTGCATGATCCGTTGGTGGCTTGGGCACAGAACACCATTTCCTTTCCAAGTCTCCAATGTGTGGATCATCTGAGACATATCTGCGCTGGCCAGGATATCGCCGCCGCTCCTGCTGTTTCCATATCTCTGGAGCTATCGGACTTCTCTGACATTTTCAGTGAGAAGGAGGTGGATCAGTTACCACCGCATCGTGCTTATGATTGTCCCGTGGATCTGATACCGGGTGCTCGAGTTGGCTGTGCTTCGAGAGTTTTTAGATAAAAACTTGGCTTGGGGATTTATTCGACCATCGTCGTCTCCTCTTTCAGCTACCGTTCTTTTTGTTAAAAGGAAGTCAGGAGAGCTCTGCTTGTGTTGTGATTACCGCCGGTTGAATGCCATCACAGTGAGGAATAGTTATCCTTTGCCGCTCATTCCGGAATTGATGGAGCGATTGCGGGAGGCTACTATCTTCACTAAGCTCGATCTGCATGGGGCCTACAACCTGGTTCAGATGCGCAAGGAGGACGAGTGGAAGACAGTGTTTGTTGCTCGTTATGGCCATTTTGAGTACACCATCATGCCATTTGGTCTGACCAATGCTCCTGTGGTATTCCAGCATTTGATGAACGACATTTTTCAGGACATGCTGGATAGGTTTGTGGTGGTGTATCTGGATGACATTTTGATCCACTCTCGGTCCAGGGATTACCACCTTCATCAGGTCCGTCAAGTGCTTCAGTATCTTCGGGAGCATAAACTCTATGTGAAACTGGAGAAGTGTTTCTTTTTTCAGTCTTCAATAGAGTTTTTAGGGCATATCATCTCTCCTGAGGGCATTGCTATGGACCCTAAAAAAGTCGAGGCCTTGTGTAGTTGGGAATCCCCTCATTGAGTAAAGGACGTGCAACGTCTGCTGGGGTTCGCCAATTACTATAGAACCTTCACCCCAGACTTTGCCAAGCTGATGGATCCCATCACTCAGCTCCTTCGCAAGAAGGTCCCGTTCCGGTGGCCCCCCCAGCAACAACAGGCTTTTGAAACTAAAGAAAGCTTTTGTGGCTGAGCCGATATTGAGGCATCCTGATCTGAATCATCCATTTGTGGTCGAGACAGATGCCTCTAATGTAGCTATCAGGGTGGTATTGTTGTAAGCTTCGAAGGATGGAGCACCTCTTTTCCCTTGCACATATTATTCTAGGAAGCTCACAGCTTCTGAGCACAATTATACTATCTGGGAAAAGGAGTTGTTGGCTATCAAGGCTGCATTTGAGACCTGGTGACATCACCTAGAAGGGGCTTGGCATAAGGTGGAGGTTCGGATGGATCATCAAAACTTGGAACATTTGTCTACCACTAGGAAGTTGAACCAACGCCAGATCTGGTGGTCGTTGTTTTTCACAAGAAACTTGGAACATTTGTCTACCACTAGGAAGTTGAACCAACGCCAGATCTGGTGGTCGTTGTTTTTCACAAGGTTCAATTTTTCCATCACTTATGTTCCAAGTGGACAGAATCGGAGAGCAGATGCGTTGTCTAGAAAACCCGAATATATCGGTCCCGAGGATCCTCTTCCTCCACGAACGGTGTTGCCACTGGAATCCTTGGCTGTACTTCAAGATCTGGTAGATTTGCGGGCTCGTATACAAGAGGCGCAGCGATTAGACATGTGGACGCAGCAGAGAAGGGGGGAAGTTGGACCTGATTCCCCATGGTCTTTTGAAGAGGACTTGCTAAGACATTGGGGTTAATTGTATGTACCCACCAGGTCGCTTAGAGCTCTCATCATGACGCAATGTCATGACAATCCCGCTGCTGGCTATTTTGGTTTTTACAAAACTCTGCACTTGGTCACCCTGACTTTTTGGTGGCCTCGGGTTCGTCATGATGTGTTTTCCTATGTTGCTTCTTGCATACAATGTCGACAAGCGAAAGCAGCATCGGGTGCGCCTCCTGGACTCCTTCAACCATTGCCGACTCTGGACAGACCATGGGGAGCGATCTCCATGGACTTTCTCATGCACTTGCCATCCTCGTCGGGTTTCACGACGGTGCTCGTGGTGGTTGATATGCTGATTAAAATGGCTCATTTTATTCCCTGTCGGAAACTAGCATCAGCCCATACTACAGCTCAGTTATTTTTACAGCATGTCTTTCGTCTACATGGTTTGCTGGATAGAGTGGTTTCGGATCGTGGGGTCCAGTTTACTGTGCAGTTTTGGAAATGTTTAATGACAGCGTTACAAGTACAGGAGTGTCTAGCATCAGTGCACCATCTGGAGACTGATGGTGGGACTGAGAAAAGTATTGGCATTCTCACTCACTATTTGAGATGTTTTGCCAATCATCGACAAAACGATTGGGCGAAATACCTCCCTTTGGCAGAATTTGCCTTTAATAACTCTCAGCATACCTCCACTCGAGTAACGCTGTTTTATGCGAATGTGGGCTATCATCCACGATTCTTTCCATAGACTATGATGGATTCCCCGGTTCCCAAGACACAAGACTTTCTTGAGGAATTACAATCGGTTCACTGATTAGTGGCACAACAACTAGAACGGGTGAAAGAAGACTACAAATGGTTTGCGGACTGTTCTTGTAGAGCAACACCTCCGTTAGCTGTGGGTGACAAGGTGTGGTTATCCACAAGGCACCTTTGGGTCGATCGCCCAATTAGGAAGCTGGACCATCATTTCATCGGTCCATTCCCGATTGAGGCGGTCATCAACCCTGTGGTGTATCGACTCACCTTACCGGGCTCCATGCGCATTCATCCTGTCTTCCATCATTCCCTTCTGGTTCCTGACTCCCCGGAGTGTCCTCTTAATGCTCCCGCTGGTGCGGTTTCTTCATCAACACCCAGTAAGGAGGTTGATGTTGATGACACAGTAGTCAGCATTACTGATTCTCATTGGGTGAAGGGTCATTTCCAGTACTTAGTCGGGAGGAGAGCGG
Source organism: Pseudonaja textilis (assembly GCF_900518735.1). Next base: position 22,249 of record NW_020769873.1, read on the forward strand.
ATGGCTCGGAGGTTTTTTTGTGGATGGATGCTTCCGCAGTTCATGCTCCAGACATTATCTGGAACTTCCATGAACGCTTCCTGTTGAAACTGCATCCGGATCGTCAGACCCGGGGGAAGGGTCCTACGGTGAGGGATAGTGTTGTGACTCCGGGATTGGAATCTGCTCCATTGGCAGATGTGAGTTTGAATGAAGAGGATTTGGCAGTGGAATTTGAACCTGCATTGCTGAGTGACTTGGATGCTAGCCAGGATGAGGAAATGGATTTAACTAGGAGAGACGAACCTGATTTAGTAGAGTTGTCAGGTCCTTCAACCTCCTCCGGTTCTTTCCCTTTGACTGAGCAGACTGAGCAGCAGCCAGGAATAGCTAACCAGGAAAACAGGCGAGAGTTTTCCATCGAAGAAGAGAACTTTGAGAGATCCTGGCTTGATGTGAGAAATAGACGGAGATTGAGACGTCAATCTCAATTGGGAAGGAGGTGTTGAGCCAGTGACTAATTAAGGAGATTAACACGCCCCATACAGAATAAAAGGAAATGGCTTGGCTGGTGAAATTCGCCGGAAGCAAAGTGATTTGTGGGAGTGAAAACACAAAGAGAACTCTTTGAGGCATTGAGAATTTATAGCCACGTCAGGATTGCCAGACAGAGTTTGGATTTACTGCTGAGGACTGAAAATACCTCAGCAGTTCTCATGTGGGGGTTTGTTTCTTGGTTTGTGATATTTCTGGAATTGCTATATTTCGTTTTGCTCACCTGCAATTAAAGGGGAGACATAACAGGTGGCTATGACTGGGTAATCAAAACTCCATCCCTTTTTACGTGTACAGTTCATGCCTTAACCAACCAGTCACAACTGCCATTTCGATGTTGATTACTCCCCTCACCTGTCCTTCATCAATATCTAACCATGCTTAAAACAGTTAGAGAAATTAAAAAAAACTCAATGAGAAATAATTAAGGCAACTTCTATTCATCCTGTATTAGCTTCTGATAAGCCTCTCTTACATCAGGCTTCAATCACTACATGGTGGGATTTGGACTCAGGATAGATGGACCAAAATAGATAAATCTAACTGATATTCACCCTAGGTCATCAGCTAAAGGCTACTGTAGTAGTACTTGACTTACAATCACAATTGGAACCACAATTTCCATTGCCAAGCAAGATGATGCTTAAGTGAGTCACACCCAATTTTATGATCTTCTTCCCCATGGTGGTTAAGTGCACTTGGTGTGTGAATCATGTGGTTGTTAAGCAAATGCAGTTTCTCCCCATTAACTTGGCTTGTTGGAAACCAGCTAAGAAGGTTTCAATAATGATCACATAACCCAAGGACACTGCAGCTGCTATAGACATGCTGATTGCCAACTGCTTGAATTTTGATCACATGACCATGAGGTTGCTGCAATATTCATAAGTGCAAGGATTGATTATAAGCCACTTTTTAAATGCTACTGCAACGCTGAATGGTTGCTTAAGAAATGGTTGTAAGTTGAGGATTACCTGTATAACTAGAATTCAGATATCATGAAGATCACTTAATAACAAAGAGTACGAATTTTCTACCTCTTTGCCATCATCAAGTGGCCACTGATATTTTTTCAGACCAGATATAGAAACCAAAATTCGATGGATTACTATAAAGTAAATCACAAAGAAATCATCAACCTTTTTAAATCTTAAAATTGTAATTTACTGTGAGTTTTAGTGTTGATATGCCAGGACTGTTGCATATAATTCAAGTATATTGATATTACCATGTCCATATTGGGTTACAAGTGTATATACCTCAGTTCTCAGTCCACAGGTAGTTTCCCCATCCTTCTATTTAAAGTTGATGATTTGACATTTCCCTAAAATGTTTGGCACCGGGTTTTCTTTGGACTTCCTCTTTTTCTCTGACTATCTGGTCATATCATATTGCTATCAGTCTTTGTTGGATGTTGCTCACCAATGGTTTATACCAATATAAAAATTGTTTACTTCATTGCTGAATTTAAAAGAAAGGGCCATCAGATATTCACCTATTTAAGACATTACAAAGGTTGTAGATATTTTTGCATAGTTTGAGATTTAGACTATACATTTTCCATTTTAGATTTGAATGACTGTTACAGCTGTACAGATGAAAAACATCCGAGCAAAAACCAGGATTCATGTATTCCCAAGGACATAAGTTTCTTGTCTTATAAAGAACCTTTGGGAATCAGTTTAGCCTGTTTTTCTCTTTTCTGTTCCACAATCACAATTCTCATACTAAGGATATTTCTGATGCATCACAACACTCCTGTTGTCAAGGCCAGCAATCGGGATCTTACCTACAAGCTCCTGATCACCCTCCTGCTCTGCTTCCTTTGTACATTACTATTCATTGGTCAGCCAACCAAGGTGACATGTATACTCCGACAAATTGTTTTCAGCATCATCTTTTCTGTGGCTGTTTCCTGCATGCTGGAAAAGACTTTGACTGTGGTCCTTGCTTTTATGGCAACAAAGGCAGGAAGTGGGATAAAAAAAAGTGGGTGGGGAAAAGACTGGGCTACACTTTTGTTTTATCTGGCTTCTTAATTCAAACTGGGGTTTGCACTCTGTGGCTGTCCATCTCTCCTCCTGTCCCAGATGCTGACCTGAACTCAGAAGCTGGAAAAATTGTCCTACAGTGTCAGGTAGGGTCTATGATTATGTTTTGTTCTGCAAGGTGTTATATGGGTTTCTTGGCTATGATCAGTTTCATAGATGCTTTCTTTGCCAGGAAATTACCTGATAGTTTCAGTGAAGCCAAGTTCATCACTTTCAGCTTGTTAGTTTTCTGCAGTATTTGGCTCTCTTTTGTTCCAACCTATCTGAGCACCAAAGGAAAATACACAGTGTCTGTGGAGATCTTCTCAATGTTAGTTTCAAGTGCTGGGCTTCTAATTTGCATCTTTTCCCCCAAATGCTACATAATAATTCTGAGACGTGAACTAAACTTCAGGCAGCTACATAATAAAAATATTATTAATTTAATTAAATTAATTAAATGTAAATAATCCAATTATTTGCTATAATGTTTAGCATAGAAAGCTTTGTTCATTTTACATCTGTGAAGCAAAATACTCTTTCCTAATGTTATTAAATACATTTTCCTTAAAATATTTATCCCTGTTGCCTACTCATTAAGAGTATATTTAATGATATAGTATATCATTTTCTTACTTTCAGATATTCATGTACTGTATGATATATTAATTTTGAAATAATACAGGTTTCAGTGGTGACAATATTTTTAACTCTAAAGATATTCTGATAGTTTATATGCATTCAGTTTTATATGTTCCCTTAGGAGCAACTGGTAGCTGTGAACTTTATTTTAAAGGATTTTTAAAAAGTTAGGAGACCTAAAAATGCGGTGAAAAGTTTTTCTTGTCCAACCTTTCTCTCGAAGCAGGAGGAAATTTTTTTGAAATCACCGAAGGCCAGATTAACTTAGTATCACTATAGATGATTTTTCCAACTTGGCAACCTGCATTCTGGCTGAAGAATTGTGGGAGTTGAAATCCAAAGTTGCCAGGTTTGAAAAACACTGCTTTGTATCTTGAGGACTACACGGTTACATTAAAGATAATTAGTGTATCTTTATGATGGTATTCCCAATGACAGTCCTCTATAGCAGGGATGTCAAACTGGTGGCCAACAGGCTGGATGTGTCAAGTGCAGACTACACCCATCCATGGGATGCTACATCACATGACAGCAATGTAATGCTGTGAGTTTGACACCCATGGTCTATAGGAACAAATGCAGGATGTCTTTGATAGAAATTACAATAATTTCAAGTATAATCTTCATTCAGCATACTCTTGGGGAAATGTTTTGTCTAGATTAGAGGAAGCACAAATACCCCAAATTAAATTAGTTGTGTAAAACAAATTTGAGTAAAAGGGCAGATACATCTATGTTGTGGCTCGGAGGTTTGAGCCTGCTTTATTAGAGGATGAAGACTTGGACAATGTGGAAGAGGAGGTTTTGGAAATGCCTTCCTCCCCAGGACCTTCCTTTTCGGCAATGCCTTCCTCCCTGATTGTGCCTCAGGTGTCAGCAGATAACCAGGAGGGAAGACCTGAGGCTAATCAGGAAAGGGAGGAGGGCGTATCAGAGTCTCTGACTGAGAATCAAGCAGAGGAATGCTGGCTTGATATGAGGCAACGTCACAGGCAAAAGTGAGAGCTGCAACACAGAAAGAAGGGACGAATCAGAGACTGAGCTGAGGGACTGACATGCCCCACAGGGAATAAAAGTGGGTGTGTTCGCTCTGGGAACTTGTTCGGGACAACGTGTTACTTATTCAGAGGAGCTCCGGATTATTCTGTGTGGTGATAGCTTGTGATTTATATTCCTGCTTTCTTGTTGGACTTGGCAGACAGCGTGTGAGAGACTGCCAAGAACTTTATCGACTTAAGGAGTTAACTCTATAATTACTGGATTTGCTTGCTTGTTTGTATTCAGTTGGAAATTTGGACTTCTCACCTCTTTTGTACAGGTGAGACATAACACATCTATCTGTCTGCCTTTCTGCCTACCTGCCTGACTGCCTGCCTGCCTGTTTTTCTGTCCCTCTCTCTGTCAAAAAAGACAGAGATGATGTCTGGATCTGTTTATGCTAATTACCTACCATTTTGTTTTAAAAAAAGAATGATCTTTGGCTGTTCCACCCTTAACTATTTAATGTATGTAACATCAGCAGAATAGGGATGGAAAGTTGGATACCAGACAATTCGATCATTATTCTTCATCATGAAGGAAACAATTTTGTATATGGGAATGATGTATCCAATGTCCTCCATATGGGAAAAATGAAGAAAATTTTCTGGTTTTCTTGGGAAATTTTCTAGTAGATTGTGATCCTCTGATACTATACTAGGTTGCTTTGGCCTCTTTCTGTGGATATTGGATATAAGAGTTCTGTTCCTTGTAGTTTATCCATGAGCAGATGTTAGATCTGAGATGGAGATCTTGAAGATAGCCTTATTTCTATTTTTACAGATGATGGGTTCTTTTGTTTTTGGTGATGTAGGGCTGGTTGATCATGGATCTTAGAGGAAACTAGAAAATCATCTGTGTCATTTTCACTGGGAATAAAGGGAAAAAATTAACTATAGACTGATTATTTTTAGTGGATGGGTGGATGAAGAGTTATTTTCTTATTGTATGGTAAATTGATCAATAACATGGTTTCAGAGCGTATCAAACAGACAAAACTCTTGCTTGAGGAAGTGTGCAGTTTTCATTTTTGTTCATACTGTTGGCATTGACCCCCCCAAAATTTTCTTTTGAAATTTCACTCTGGAGAACAACTGGGAGATTACAATATTCTGTAGACAATTAGCAGCTGAGTTGGAATATAAGGAGATAATAGATGTTGGTGGAATAATTTTGTTTTATCCTTTGCAATCTCTTTTAGAGTCCTTTAATGAAGCATAGAAGATCATGTAAAAGTAGGAAGGATTATTTCATTCTTTTGGTGTTGGAATGATGGTCTCCATAGGAATTGTCAATGATGGCTCTTTGAGCTTGGTTAGTTGCAGGTGTTTTATTACCTTATCAACTATTCAGGTAGTTAAACATCTATAAGCAAACAACCAATTTCAGAGAGCAGTAAGGATATGAAACTTCAACACTGAGCTACATATATTCTCTTCTATTGGAATTGTCTTCTGGCTTGGATTGCATGTATGAAAAGTATGAAATAAATAAGTAAGCTAAAGTAAAATAAGGCTAAATAAGTGACCTTAAAAATTCTGAAAAGGGACACAACTTGTTTTTGTTCTCTAATATCCTAATAAGTTTTTTTTTGTTCTTGTCTATGTGCTTTGAAAGGAAAGGAAGCATTATTGGTGCCTAGTTAGGTAAAAAAACAGTAGTGTCTAATTGGCATTATAGACTCAGCAATTTTTCTATACAGTGTGTGGGATTACTTGCATACAGACTGTTTAAAGAAATTGACTAGCAACCCTGATTTATGGCAACAGGTTAATTTTTAATTGAGGATCTAGTATCAATAGATGAGTAAGCTTAGACAGGTGCTAAGATTTAAGCAAGTTTATCACTCTTAATGTAAATGTCATTTAACAAGTTGATGTTAGCCATGATTGTGGATCTTGTAAGTAGACAAATCTGTCCTAGAAGTCAAAGTCTTTTTCAATGGTCTTAAGGATGGATGCAGCCATTTCTTTTTGTTACCTCCATCATTTTGTGTCCAGTGGGAGCTGAGACTATTTAAGTGGTGTGGAAAAGGACTGGTGTTATCTGTCCTTAAATATTATAGCTTTTATCATTGGGGAAGAAGGTCTTTTCCCAATGTGCATATCTGTTCTTAATTAAGAATATATTTACAGGGCACATGAACCATTAGTACAGGAGGTTTTAGTTTTTTTCTCTGCCACACCACATTGATGGTCAGTGCTAGGAATATATTTTACTCTTTTACTTAATTTAGTCATCATTTCTGCCTATTATATTGGAAATTTATGAAGAAAATGAGAACTTTGAGAGAAGCCACTAAAATAAGTCAATATAGTTCCACTCATGAAGTGCTGAATGTGGGAAAAATTTCATTAAAGTTATAAGTTGATCAGTAAAGACCTATAATCATATATTATGATATCACATGCTGATATTTCATTGTGGATATTGCAATATTTATAGAGCACAATTTTATTATTCACTTATTATAATTCTAATCTGCACAGTTATCACCAAAATAATAAGCATATGAAAAACCCTGTTCAGGTACTCAATTAGTAGTCTTTAATAATAGTACATCTACATGGTGGGAAGTAAGCAGTGGGATACCATAAGGTTCTATCTTATGCCCAGTACTCTTCAATATCTTCATACATGATTTAGATGAGGAATAGAAGGGGAACTCATCAAATTTGCAGATGACACTAACCTGACAAGAATAGCAAATACCTCAGAAAACAAGCTCAGGATCCAAAATGTTTTTGACAAACTTGAACATAAGATCCTATCCAGCAAAATACAATTTAATGTGGAGAAAACCATGGTTTTATACCTGGGTAGGAAAAACCAAAGGTATAAGAACAGATTAGGCAAAACCTGACTCAAAAACAATAACTGTGAGATGGACTTTGAAGTCCTAATGATCACTTATTTGTATAAACAGAAGCATAGAATCAAAATCATGTGAAGTATTAATACCACTTTTATAAAGCCTTAGTAAGACCACACCTGGAATATGCCTTCCAGTTTTGGTCACAACATTACAAAAAAAAATGTTAAAAACTTTGCCTTCAGGATTTGGGGGGTGGTCCTCAACGGGGGGGGGGGGTGTAAGAAGAGACTTCTGTTCAGAGTTTGAGGCCACTGTTGTTTTTTCTGCAATTTTCACATGTATTTTTGGGAAACTGCCATCTTGTTGAAATTGCTATAATTAATGTTTTTCTAATCATCCTCTATGGAATCATGTTTGCCTATTAATTGTTAGGAGTAAAGAGTAGGCAAGGATCTGGCTGATGTTTTAACATTTACACTTTCTAAATTTAGCAGTATAAATTCAAATCAACCCTCCATAATTTTGGACTTGGGATTATTATGAAGGTGTTATAAGTCAAAAAATAATTAGGAGCAGATTCACTTAGGATGATGGTATTATACTTCTTGCTACTAGTGATATTTCCGCATACAATATGTGAGCCTTTCATTGTAGGATGCAGAATCCATCATCCGCACAACTCAATCCACAAATATCATCAGGCAGGAGACTACATAATTGGTGTAATTGTATCTCAGAATTTTATTTTATCTAATAATGAAATAGAGTTCATAGAATATCCTATGCCAGCATCAGCTGCTGATTTCAAGTAAGAATTAATTTTAATGTAGTTAAGGAAGATCAGATAGATAGATGGACAGGCAGGCATGCAGCCAATTTCATAAGGCAGAGTCGGATGTTTGGAATATAGTGACAAATTTTGCCAGATGTGATTTTTCCCAATGAAAACTACTGCAATGAGATATCACAGCTGGGGTTCACATTTATAATATTAAATAAATTGATTTTTTACCCTAAATTTATTCTGTTATCAAACTATTAAAAATGGAAATGTTTTCTTGCTGTACTTATTAATACATAGATAGTAGAATTAAAATATTATAAAGTAAGAATGTGTATGATATAAGATTGGGGATATTAGAAAAATGTATTGTCTTTCATTGCTAAAATAATAATTATTTTGCAAATACTTCAGAAATATTTATTTTATATAAAATACTAAGTTCAACATTAATGCGGTTGATTTTTCTAATGATTAGACTACCTTATACTGATAATTTCTATAGAAAACAGATTAAATATAATAACTTCTAATGAACATAGTGTAGACCAGTGACAGTGACAATTATTTTTTAAAGGTGAATTCTTCTTCTGATATGAGTTGCAACTCTTCTTCTAGTTTACTGCTTAAGAATTACCAGCATATCCTGGCCTTGACATTTGCAGTAAAGGAAATCAATGAAACCCCTCTGATTTTGACTAATCTCACCCTGGGTTTCCACATTTATGACAGCTATTTCAATGCACAGTGGACATATCATGCCACATTGCTTCTTATATCTTCTTTTGAGAAATTTGTCCCGAATTATTCATGTGATACTCAGAATAATGTTATAGCAGTCATTGGTGGTCTTGATGCCCAAATCTCGCTTCATATTGCAACACTTGTAAATACCTACAAGATTCCACAGGTAAAGTCTAAATAATCAATGTATATGTTCAATAAACTAAGATCTTTGGTATGAGTGTTTGCATTTATAGATTCTGTTTTATGGATTGGACACACAAATTTGAAAGCAATTAAAATTATAGCCAAAGTAAGTAATGGTATTAGAAATCAGCGGTTTCATTTTTGTCATAAGCAAAGATCTGATCCTAGGGCTAACTTTCATGACCATTGCCAATGTTTAAATTCCCTCTAATCTACTTGCAAAATTATATATTCCTATTCTTTGATACAAATAATTCAGATGTTTACCTTTTCAAATATTCCTTGCAACAATGATTCTGAAAATTTATTGACTTAGCTGATTAGTAATTCCACAGTTTGAATACTAATGTACATGAAGGGTTTTTAATTTTTTTAAATTAAAGCTAGTAAAATAAAGCAGTGTTATATTACTCAGAAATTGGGAAGGGAAGAAAGGCAAACTACCATATTTCTGATGGTGGAAATTTAAATTCCAGAAGAAGCACAATTAAAAGATGTATGTAGCAATAAATCAGGATAAATAGAATATAGAGGCAATAAAGGAAAGCAATAAAGGTCACACTCCTAAAATTAGAGCACATCTACTTGAAAGTTCATTTGTATGGCAACCTTCCATCTAAAACTTTCAGTCTTTTCTTATTTTCCAGTCTCAATCAAAGTACAAGAATAATTAAGCAAAATTACTCAAAATAGGTGCTGAGAGTGAAGTGTTTGAACATTTGAAAGCAAAATATAATGATATCCTTTCAATCTTTTCCTTTTCATATAAATATTCAGTTAACCTACAGTCCTGCTTCTATGAGAAATAAGGAAGCTGAAAGCATTTCTTCTTATCAAATGATTCCTCAGGAGGATCTTCAGTATGAGGGAATTCTTGCTTTGCTTCTGCATTTCAGATGGACATGGGTTGGGATCATTGTGATGGATAATGACAATGGAGAAAGATTTCTACAAACCATTGTTCCATTGTTTTCACAGAGTGGTGTTTGTTTTGCCCTCATTGAAAGAATCCCTACATTAAGATATGCTATTGTATTTGATAAAATGATGGAAGAGGGAGAAAAGATAAGCTATAAACTAATACACACAAAAGCAAATGTCATTGTAGCCTATGGAGAATCTTATTCTATGGCATATTTTAGATGGATTGCAATTTTATTGGAGAACCATGCACTACAAGGTAAAGTGTGGATAAGAACGGCTCAGGTGGAGCAAACTGGATTCATCTACCAAAAGGACTGGAAAGAAGACTTGTTTGATGGTTCCCTAGTTTTCACAATTCATGTTAGTTACATACCAGGATTTCCCCAATTTCTTGAGAGACAAAATCCTTTTCATGTACCTGAAGATGATTTTATAAAAACCTTCTGGGAAGCTGCCTTCAATTGTAGGCTCCCACATGCAGCTGGAGGCAATAATATGAAGAATATTTGTTCAGGGAAGGAGAAGCTGGAGAGCCTTCCTGATTCATTGTTTGAAATGAGCATGACTGGCCATAGTTATAGCATCTACAATACCATCTATGCAGTAGCTCATGCTCTGCAAGACATGTCATTATTCAGATTCAAAGACAAAACAACTGTGGTCAACAGAGACAGGAAAGGACAGCATAGACAATTTTGGCAGGTAACTGCAACTTATATATTTTTGTTGTATAAATAACACTTAATCTCAGCATAATTGTTGAGCCAATGTTTCTGGACTCTTTTTTCTCTCTGCCAATAATGTATTTCCCCCCAAAATAGTTAAATCAAAATATCAAATCATAGAAAGTTATATATGTAGGGATTCAAAAATATATTCATTTTTTTCTTTCTCAGTTTTTCCTATAATGAATTCATTTTGTCTTATTGATACATTCATATTATGAAATTATTTTAAAACAAGCAGCATGAAATGCATTTACCTTTTTAATGACCATTTTCCTAAGTTATAGTGGTCACTTAGATATATGATATTGTATTTCTAATTGAATTTTCATTTAATCTGTTTCTTACATTCCATTGTAAGATGGTCTATGTCTATGTTTTATTCTGTATTTTGATAGGGCTGTGAGACAATGACGGAAAGGAAAACATCATTTTTCCTCAATATATGTATTTTAAATTGGGATGTTCTAATATATAAATGTATCTGTAAGCAAATTTCAATAAGGTATTAGATCTATGTGCTGATTTTAAGAACATTGTGCAGCACTGTTGTTAAACAAAATGCTTTTCCTTAGATATGTTGTTTTCTTTTATATTATTTTTGTAACTCTTTCTTTGAACTACAGTGCAAAATTCAAAGCAACAATATTTTTGAAAAATGAAGAAATTAGTAGGATTTCAACATTCTTGTGGGTAGAGGCTTAAAAAGATATTGGCATTGATTGGACCATTTCTAGAGATAGTTTAATCACAGTTGGATGAAAACTGGTAAAAAAAAGAAAAAATATCATGATTTAAAAATTGTGACTGAAAGAATATGGAGGAAAAACTTTATTACCATACTGATTATCTTAGTGTGATAGTAAACGGATTCATCAAATATGTTTCTTAATGTACTAAACTAACATCACAATGGATTAAAAACCTGACTGGAGATTCTGGCAAGTTCTCCATTTTCCATTGATATTACCAAGAATGCTCCATCACCATAGAGGGCTCTCTAACTAGCACATGTGGCAAGTAGCATATAACTACCCTGCTTGTGACATAGCTTTTAATATTTCACAAAAATGAATGTTTTATGAACAAATGGCAGCTTTTCTGTTTTATTACTGGTGCCAGCTTAAGCAAAAAGACCTGATTCTATGTACACCCACCTAGCTGGGAGGAAATTTAAAATTCAGCATTCTTGTTTCAAATGTGTTTAAAGCAACTTTGTCAAGCACTGTATCGGTCCACTGTGGCTTGTTCCTAATCTTGAATCAGGCTCACTTGTCAGCAGATCAAAACTTTACTACTTTCTCTGACCTTGGGTTGCTTAATTTTCTTTCACATCGTCTACTTTGGGTCTTAGAAAGCTTTGTTTATGAATAAATACACATACTTTCCTTCCCAGTATTAGTTTTACTTAACATATTTGTTTCATTTCCTCATGCTTTTCATACTTTCCTCATGTCTTATTCTTCATATTCCTATTGCCCACTTCTAACTCAAGCCCAGTCCAAATGTGTGGTTGACCCTAGCTACTCAGAAAGCCCCATATAAGGTTGAACTCACCACACCATACCACAATGAAAAGTATTCCAGTTGTCAGTCACATTCCTGAAATCAGAGCAGGAAATTTTACAAATGCTTTACAAATACAACATACGCTTTATAGAAATACATTTGTGACTCTTTGTCTGGATCTGAATCATAGGAGTCAATGTTCAGTCAATTATACTATGAAAATTAATTTTGCCTTAATAATAACAGCAACAAGAACATGGTAGTACCTGGACACAGCAAAATAGAAGGAAAAAAAACTGGAGAAGATAACAAAACATAGTACCAATACTAATAGGCACCTTTGGTGCAATCCCAAAACAACTGGAGCATGAACACCATTGGAACTGACATAGTCACCATCAGTCAGTCATAAAAGGCAGTTTTGCTTGGAACAGCTTATATCCTGCAATGATACTTCTAATACTATCAACACTCTGCCTAACCCAGATCCTTGGAAAGAACTCAATAAAAATGCCAAGCACAATTGGAATATTTGGCTAATTGTGCAATGAATCATAACTATATCAATCATAGTAAAAATAGCAATCATGATAACAGCATCAGCAACAAAAACAACAGATTGAAACATATTCAAATATGTTCTAACCTTTGTACAGCTTTAGAAATTAGGACTTGGTAACTGTCTAGAAAAATATAAACTGATCAAATTTCTCATAAATCCATAGGATTCGGTTAGGGTCATCCAATTTATCTAATTTACTTTTTGGGTGTCTTCACTGGTGGGAGAGATCCTGGGCTAGTGCCATAGCACTTCTTTCTTTTCCCCATGCCTTGTTAGTCCTCAGCAAAACAAAAACTTTTGTCTGTGTTGTGGTCTATGCTTATTCAGAAAATATTATTTAAATAAAAATGATCCAGTGGGAATACTAAAATAGATAAAATAAAATAAAGCCAAGAAGAGCTGCTGCAGCACGCTCCGGCAGCCAGCTTCCCCCCAAGCCAACTTTTTGGGTGTCTCTGCTTCATAAAGTTTAATTTTCTTCCATGACGTTTCCTCCATCACTATAGCAGCCACACTTTCTTACTATTTATGCCATTAAAGGGTTTTTACAGCCTCTTCTGAATTTACTTTTCCTTCTTCCATCCAGCTCCATTCCTTTCTGAAAAGCATCTCATTTAACAACAGTGCTGGGGATAAAATTGCCTTCAATCAGAAAGGAGAAATAGTTGCTGGATTTGATGTGATCAACTGGATTACTTCCTCAAACAAATCAAGAGTGAAGGTTGGCAGGGTAGATCCTCAGACTCCAGCAGATCAAAAACTGATTATCGAGAAGGATGCCATCACATGGCATAGTTGGTTCAATCAGGTGAGAAGATCCAGCTACTAAAAATTTGAGATGTCTTCGAGGAAGTCAGTGAAATGAAAATAGTTAATCTCCTATTTTACTATATTTTATCAATGAAAAGGAGAGAGAGGGAGGGAGGGAGAGGTAGAGAGAGAGCACACATATTGGTTATAGTGTTATTCTGCATATAGTGTTATTCTGTATGTGAAGGATTTATATGTGATGAACTTTCTTAGTGGCTTGAGTTTTATATAATCCTCTCCCCAATTTATTTTTTATACTTTTCTCCATGAAATAAAACTTAGTTGGATGTTTTCCCCAGAAATATTCTGGCTAATGTTTTTTTTTTATAAATAATACAAATACAATACAAACTAAAGTCAGAAAAAATAAAAGTGAAGAGTAGAAAATGCAACAAAAGAAAAAAGGGAAAATAATAATAAGAAAAAAAGAAATATAGAACTTCACCACAAGTACAAACAAACATAGTGATACTTTGCCCTCTAAACATTTAAATACAAATATCTTTTCTTCTTGTAGCCAGTCTTTTATTCAAATACACATATTAAATCACTAATATTAGTACATAAAAGATGATCAGAGTTATATAGAAACATCCCCTATTTTAACCTTGATCAAGCAAACTATGCATCCCTTCCTTTTATTTATAACAATCTTGATCATTGATTTATTTAGATTTGGTTGTAGGATTTGATATCTCTTCAACTTTTATATTTTATATCTGAAATGATTCTTCAAGGCTTTAGCAAACCTCTTTTGTAGACTTTAGTATCTTAAATTTTAGTATTTATTTGATTCAGTATTTTAAACATATATTTATATTATTTCTATATCAAAGGTGATTTGTTTCTTTATTCGGTAAACTTTCTTTCTGTTTAACATCTTCTATTTCTTCTTTTGAAAATAACCTACCCCTAAATTGCTGATATTGTAGCCACTAATTTCTGTCCTTGTTCTTCAAATATCTTCTAGAGTATTTCAAAGTTCATATTGTTTTATGTCATTATGTTTGATATATAGGTATTTATTTTAAAAGATTTGTGGTGATTTTAGTGCTGAACCATAAACCAGGAGATCATGATTACTGGTCCACTTTTAGGTGTGAAAGTTTTCTTGATGACTTTGAAACAGTCTCCATTTTTTTTTTATTTCAATCTGCGTATGCACAATAATACATTAACAGTGTGGCATCAATGTATCATACATTTTACTATAGGCAAAATTAATAATATCAATCATATCTCCCAATGCATATTTTTCACATTAATTCATAATCCTTCAATGCTTATTTTCAACCTTTCAAAACTCTTTCAAAATGCCTACCACCTTATCAATTAAACATACCTAGTAATTCCATTATTCAATTTTCTCCCTGCTTTTATTTTATTTTTTAAAATAAACAATTCTCATTTGGCAAACAGTGTGGTTTCAGGTTTCACATCTCAATACAAACATGACCATAGTTACCTGTTCATTATATTTGTTTAGTTTCATGTTGCATCATCTTTATTATTGTTAAATATTAAACTTATCCAATTCCAATTCATGTTATATTAATACATTCTCATATCCTATTTTACAATGTTATCTAAAATTCTCATCTCATTTCTGTTGTAATTTCTCATATTATTTTTTTCTGTCACATTTGTCATTTTTTCAATCCTTATCTGTAAATATAATTATCCCCTCTGATTAATAATTCAAGCTAACCACCTTCATTTGACCGTAATATCAATCTCCCTATCTAGTATATAACACAAATATATATATTTTTCTCAGATCCCGCATTATTTTTTCTCAAACACCTTATGAATCTTCTATTCATTACAAAATACTATTTTCAATATATTCTTATACATCACAACATATTACCTTGCGGAATCTCCTTCCTTATCCTATCAATTTATTCATTTTGGCATAGTCCATGATTTTCTTAGTAATTTCCTCCTTTTTTCATTTTTCCAATTCTTAGCAAATACAATTCTAGTCGCTGTTAAAACATTTACAATCAAATATTTCAATTCTTTACAATATATTTCCAGTATAATTCCCAATAAAAATATCTCAGATTTAAAGTCTATGTGTTGCTTTGTCATTTTTTCCAACCATGTGTGGATTATAGTCCAATATCTTTTTGCATCTGAGCATGTCCACCACATGTGGTAATATGAACCAGGTATCTGATGACATTTCCAACATTTATCCCATTTTATTCTTGAACATCCTTGCAATTCTCGCCAGGGGTAAGTGCCATTTGTAAAACATCTTATACAAATTTTCTTTATATGCAGTTGACACTGTCATTTTATAATTTTGAGACCACAATTTTTGCCATTTATCTAAATCAATCCCACATCCAAAAAATTTCCCCCATGCAATGATTGTTTCTTTTACTTGTTCTTCCTCTAATTTAAACTCTAGGAAATGTCCATAAAGGTTTTTTTTTTTCACTTTTTACCTGTCAATATTTTATCTAAATCAGTCAACTTATCATAGATACCTTCTGTTTTAACATCTTTATCAAATCTAGATTGTATTTGAAAATATGAAAACCAATTCATTTTTACACCTTGTTCATCCAATGCTTGCATAGATTTAAGTTCACCCTTTTCGTTCAATATCTCACCATATCTAACTGTTTGTTCCTTTTTATATATTATTGGATAGGAAAAAGCTTCAATAGTAGATAACCATAGTGGAATTTTTAAATAATATTGCTTTTTTATCTTCTCCCAGTTTAGAAACAATGCTTCTCGAATATAATGTCTTCTAAAATACCCCTGCGTTTTAGTTCCCTTATTACCAAAGGAAGGCATGCCACCCTAACAGCAGGTCATGTCCTTCTAAATTCAAAAGTCTAGTATTCCGTAATGTTATCCACTCCTTTACCCACATCAGACTTGTCGCTTGGTAGTATAATTCCTAACTGGGCAAAGCAAATCCTTCTCTTATTCTTGCATCTTCTAACAATTTAAGTTTTATTCTCGCTTTCTTCCCCTGCCAAATGTATTTTAGCTCTATTTTGTTTAAATCTTCAAAAAATTCTTTCCCTAATCTGATTGGAATTGTCTGGAATAAATATAAGATTCTGGGCAATACATTCATCTTAATTGTAGATATTCTGCCAATCAGTGATAATTGATTATCATGAAAATTGTTAAATTTTCCCATTTTATCAAATCTGTCGCAATCTGTTGTTTAAGTCTGAGATAATTGTCCTCCTTAAGTGTGCTACATCTTGGTGTTATATGTATCCCTAAATACTTAAACTTTTTTGTGACTTGGATCCCCAAAACTTTCTCCAATTCTTTCTTTCGTCTTACTAACATGTTCTTTGCTAAAATCTTTGTTTTATCTTTATTTATTTTGAAACCTGCTACTTTCCCATACTCTTCTATCTTTTCTGTCAGGTGCAGACTCCAATGGATCCTCTAATATAAATACCAGGTCATCTGGAAAAGCTTGTAATTTATACTCTTCTTTTTAATTTTCATTCCTTTTATTTCTTTTTCTTCTCTGATGTTCCTATTCAGCACTTCCAGTGTTAACACAAACAACAGAGGCGACAGTGGACAGCCTTGTCTGGTCCCTTTTCTTATATCTATAAAGTCTGATAACTCTCCATTTATCATAACCTTTGCAGTTCATTTATGATATATTGTTTCAATGGCTTGAGTAAATTTTTTACCAAAGCCCATTTGTTCCAATTGTAACAGCATAAAATGCCAATTCACATTATCAAAGGCTTTTTGTGCATCTATAAACATCAGAGCCATTTGTTTTTCAGGATGTGCCTCATAGTATTCCAGTGTATCTAAAATTATTCTCATATTATCTTTAATCTGTCTTTTTGGCAGAAATCCATTTTGATCAGAATGAATAAAATGGTTTAAGTATCTTTTCAGAATTAAGTATCTTTCTGCCAGAATTGAAGCAAAAATTTTATAATCTGAATTTAATAGTGATTTATAGTGATCTGAATTTAATAGGTCTGTAATTTTTAACTTGCTGTGGGTCTGTTTCGGTACAAGTGTTATATATGCTTCTGACCATGTCTTCTTTGTCATAACTTCATTCATAATTCCTAATAAGTGAAGGTTCAATGTTTCCTGGAATGTCTTATAAAATTCCACTGGCAAACCGTCTGGACCTGGTGCTTTCCCAATGTTTTGCTTTTTTAAAGCTTTTATTAATTCCATCATTGTTATGTTACTTTCTAACATTATTTCAATATCTTTGGGTATCTGGGGGAAATTTGCTTCCTGTAAGTATTGTTGAATTCTTTCTTCCTGAATATTCGCTTGATGGTACAGTTTTCCATAGTAATCTTGAATAATTTTTTTCTTCTCCGCATTTCCATAGCATACATGTCCTTGTTCATTTATCAATTGATTTATCTTTCTTGAGTCTCTTTCCTTTCTCAATTTATATGCTAGCCATCTGCCTGGTTTATTTGCATCTTCAAAACAGTTCTGTTTAGCATTTTTAATTTTTTGTGCTATTTCTTCTTTTTCCATTAGACCCATTTTATGCTTAGTTATGTCCATTTTAATTCTAATGTCCTTTTTTGTGGAAATTTCTGTAGTTCTTTTTCCAGCTTCTTGTAGTCTTGTAATATCTTCCAATATTTTAAAGATTTTTTTCTGTTTTATATTTCTTTTCATTGTATAGTCCATTATCAAGTCTCTTGTATAAGTCTTCATTGTGTCCCAGAGGTTCTGTAATGATGTATCCTCTTTTGTGTTTTCTTTAAAGAAAAAAGTCAATTCTTTCTCAATTTTCTGTTTTAAGTCTTTTTCTTTTAATATCATATTAATATCATATTATTAATATGATATGATTAATATGATTAATATCATATTATTTAAAGTCCATCTAGATCTCCTTTTTTGTCCTTTCCATACAAGTGTTATTGGATTGTGATCTGCCCAGATACTTGCTTCTATTTCTATTTCTGCAATTCAGCTGACATCCATATCATATTTATTCTAGACCATGATGCATGTCTATTGTTTATTTTCTGCATTTCTCTCTCTCCATGCATCTTTTAAGTTTATCTCATCTACCATTCAAAAGAAGGATTTTGTCAATGTCTTTCTAGCTTTCTTTGCTGTTTTTAGTGTTTTATAGTCCAATTTGTCATTTATTATTCCATTACAATCTCCCATCAGACAGATATTAGCATAGTCCAGTTCAATTATTTTCTGTTAAAATCTTCTTGATTATCATTTGGGGCATAAATTGGTATTAAAAGTATCTTTAGATTATTGTTCATTATCTCCACCATCAAAATCCTTCCATCATAGTCTGTATATATTTGTTCCACAGGGATTGTATCTCTCATGTATAACAGCATTCCTCTCTTTTTACACTATGTCAATGCTGTAAACAATTTCCTGACTTTTTGTTGTTTCAATATATAATCATGTTGTTTTTTAATATGTACTTCTTGTAGGCAGATTATATCAAATTTTAATTTCTCTAATTTATGAAATATTTTTCTTCTTTTAGTAGCTGAATTAAGTCCATTTATATTAATTGTAATCAGTTTTCTCTCATCCATTTTAGACTTTATAAGGTGGATTTGTTGCTCCAGTAGATCTTGGTTCTCGTTGCTCTCTTGGTACACCACCTAGGGCTCCTTCTTCTTTTTCACTTAGTGCTATACATTCCTCTTGAAATTCAATTAACAACTCTTCTTTTCTTGTATCTTCCTCCCTTCCTCTGAAATATTCCAGAGAGAATAACTCAGCTTTTTCAACTGTATCATTTCTGTGTCTTTGTTCCTGCCAGGTAAACATGAGCCATTTGTAATTTATTCCGCTCTTAAGTAACTGTTTGGTCAAGAATATATATTCTCTTCTTATCTCTCTCACTCTTCTCGGTACCCGTTTCAGTACCACTATTTCTTTATTTTTGTACTTCAGTGTTTTTTCTCTTGCTGCCTGCAGTATTTGTGATTTTATTATTTTCTTAGTAAATCTGATATGAATTTCTCTTGGCAGTTTATTTCTCATCATATATCTTGTATAGACACAAAAAAAAACCCTCATCCATTCCACCCATCATCTTCTCTTTAGTTACCTCTAATGCTTCTGCCAGGATTTCTGTCATTATTTCAGCAAGATTTTCACCCTTTTCTACTTCTATATTTTGAAATCTAAGATAGAATTCTGATCTATCAATTTCCCATCCCAATGATTGCAGAGATCTGCCCTTGGCTCTTTCCACTTCACTCAATCAGGTATCCATAACTCTAATCTTCTTATCTCTTTGTACATCTTGTTCTTCACTTTTCTTGATTCTGTCCTCATATTGCATCATCATCTGTTGAATATTTTCAATTTTCTCATCTGTCTTTTCAATTCTTTGCTTAATATTCTCTATTCTCTTTTCAATATTGTCTGTTTTTACTTGTATCTTTTGAATTCCTTGCATAACCATCTGCAGTGTCACTTCTTTCTCCTTCTCTTGTAACATCACCTGTATTGATTGTTGTCCTCCAGATGGTGAGGAGGAAGAAGTCAGGATTGATGAAGCTGAGGCTGGTATATTTCTGCTCATCTTAGAATACTTAATAAGAAAATTGAGAAGAAAAAGCGAGAGCAGCCAACTGCCACTCCAATAAAAAAAATAAAAACAAAAAATAAAAATAAAAAAGGGAAGGGAAGGGAAGGGAAAAAATCTTCAGGCACTTGAACACCTTAATCCAATTGGTTCCAATTATGTAGAAAGAAATAAAAAAAAATAAAAAAATGGAAAATGGAAAAAGGATGAAAAAATAAAAAAAAATAGGAAAAAAATTAAAAAGACAGAAATCTGTATATTCCCCTTGCTAAAAAGGTAGAACAAAGGGAGGAGGGAGGGGAACAAAGTAGTCTTATTCCTGCATCAGAGGACTCTAGTCCAAATATAAAAATCCAACTGGGTGTGGAGTAGAAAAAAAAGGGAAAGAGAAAATGCAATTCTGTCAGTAAGCAAAGCACTGCCACCGTTCATGGCTCTTTACTAAATCAAAAAACAAAATTTCCAGTTTTCTTTTCAAGATCACTTCAGTCTTCTTTCTTCAATTTCAAATCCAGACTCCAGCTATCAGTAGTTCCACAGAAGAGCACCCGCATAAACAATCTACATGGTCTTCTCACCATCTTTTCAAACTTTTCCAAAGTGTTATTTTGAAAGGAAAAAATAAAAATTAAAAAGGAAAGATCAGTTCAGTTTAAAAATTGAAAAGTTTTTACAAAAATCCAAAGTTCCAATAAAAAGGAAAAAAAAACCTTCAGGTTTAATTTGTGCTTAATCTCGCTGCTTGAGCACTTTTAACTTCACTTTTAAATTTAATTTTTAGTCTTTTAGGGTATTCTTTCCAGAAAAAAATAAGTAGAAAATTATCTCACCAAACTGACACACTTTCTTTCCAGCTTTCTTCCATTCCAGAGCTGTCCCAGCTTCAGCAGCTTTAATGGCTACCTCTCCATCGTAGGAAAAATGGGCTGCTCCTGGATCTACCAGCAGGATGTGCCCTCCTCAGTCATCGTCTCTATAGTTTAAGTCCATCGGGACTGTCCTGTAATGGAGATATCAGCAGCGATCTTAGAGCTTAAATATCACATGCGGTACCTCTGCAATGCCAGCCCACCCTCCTTTTTTATTCCCATCCATTTCTCATTCCAGTTATTAAACTTTTCTCTTTCCCTCTTTTGATTTTTGTTTTGCCCTTCCTTTTTTTGCTTTTTCCC